>LOJH01005259.1:0-11280 GCA_001685095.1 Ellobius talpinus | reverse complement strand
TGTATATGTATATATATATAAATGGTGAGAAAAAAAGAAAATGGAAGACATGAAGGTGGGAGAGGGGCATGTTGAGAAGGTGCCAGAGGGGAGCTGGAGGGGAAACTTGGGTTATATGACCGACCAACATACATTGTATATGTATGAAATTTTTGAAGAATAAATAATTTTTCTTAAAAAGAAAAAATGAAGGGAAGGTTGCTGTTGGTATTTCAATATATTCAAAGAGACCTAGCCTGAGTTTTTTATAGTCTGAAAGTAAAGAGACAGGGACAGCTGGTAAAACCCAAAGAACAGGATGGAGAGCCCAACTGGTCCCAAGCAAAGACGTCTCTCTGAAGGGGGAAATGAGAAGCAGATAGACTCAACTGGAGAAGCAGCAGGCTGCCAGGATCCAGTTAGTAACTGGGTAAGGAGAGTTGCTGTCCCATAACGGGGCCAAAGCGAAGACTGGAAGCACTTGCCATCTAGACAGCAGAACAAGAGAACCAGCAATGGTTCCTCCTCAGGTAAATGGGCCAAGCTTCCAGTGTAACAAAGGTCACATTTATACCCGAGGATCATTTTCTTTGACCTCATCTATTGGTTGAATTATTCTTATGAGGATCCTTTAAGATACTAGGAAGTCGGGCCTGGTGGTACTCTTGTAATTCAACTGCTGGGGAGGCTGAGGCAGGACAACTGTTAGTTCAAGTTCAGCTGGGCAACTTGGTGAGACCAAGTTTAGAGGCTGGGGATACAGCTCAATAGTAAAGGACCTGCCTGGCATGCACAAGGGCACTAGTTTAACCGCCAGTGCCGGCCAAGCAAACAAACTGGTGTCTGGATGTAGGAGAGCATCCTTGGAGAGATGAAGTTTCATTTACTCAGACAAGGTCCTGGTCACTGTCCGAGTAGCAGCAACACCTGAAGCAGCTGCGTTTCTTCACTCAGTACAGCCCTCCAAAGCAACAAAATGAAACACGGGGGCAGTGGTGGCGCAAGCCTTTAATCCCAGCACTAGGGAGGCTGAGGCAGGCGGATCTCTGTAAGTTTTAGGTCAGCCTGATCTACAAAGTGAATTCCAGGACAGGCTTCAAAGCTACACAGAGAAACCCTGTCTCGGAAAAAAAAAATACAGTTTTGTATATTTGTGCTGGCTGGGTTTTGTCAACTTGACACAACCTCACGTATCTGAGAAGAGGAAATCTTAACGAAACAGCCTTCCTTTAAGATGGGTCTTTAGGCAAGTCTATGGAGCATTTTCTTGGTTACCAACTGATGTGGAAGGGCCCAGCCCACTGCGGGGGGGCAGGTGGAAGTACGAACACAGGGCAGTTGGTCCTGGGGTGCGTAAGAAAGCAAACTGAGCAAGCCAGGAGGAGGAAGCCAATAAGCAACACTTCCACGTCCTCTGCGTCAGTTCCTGCCTTAAGGTCCTGTGCTGACTTCCCTCATAGAAGTGTAAGCTGAGAGTTGTTAGGGTGAAATACCACCACCCCGCCAACTTAGTTTCGGTCATGGTGGTTTGTCACAGCAATGGAGACCTAACGGAGACACAAACTGGTGTCAGGAGTGGGGAGTTGCTGTAACAGGCCTGACTATGCTGTGTTTCGGGAGGACTGGGGAAGGACTTTGGAACTAGACCCAAGAAAAATGGAGTACTCAGAGCCTACTGAGCGATTGTGGGAACTTAGAAGATAACGCAATAATGCTGAGGTGAAATGTAGAGGATGGAGGCCTGGCTTGTGAAGTTCAGAGGGCAGTTTCAGAGTCGCTTACTGTCTCTATCAGGGACATTCATTGTTCTGATTTAAGAACCTGTTGTTCTGGTCAGCTGTAGCTGAAGAATCGGCTGTGATTAACAAGAGAACAGAACCAGAGAAGTAAAACCTTTGCTTTGCTGGACAGCAGGGGCTGAAGAATCAGCAGTGATTAATAAAGACCGGCATCACTGAGGTGAAGTCTTCTGGGGAGTGTTTCCTCAGAGTCTACACACACAAGCTGTAGTCCAGAGGGGGCCAAGGCTGAACTTCGCACTGGCAGCCTAACTTGGTAATGTCTAAGTTTCTCAAGAGGTACCCGTTTGAAGGCATGAAAGGGTCATGGGAGCAGCTGAGGCTTGGTACTGTGAGAGGCGAGGAGAGGCTACAGGGGAAGGTGAAGCCTCAGTTGTAACAGAAGCTCCAGGATTGAAGGGATTATGAAGAGAAGCTGGGGTTAGTCAAGTCCCTGAAGAGAGCCCAGGAGAGGTTTTTGGTGAAGGTGCAGCCCAGCTCCAGAGGAAACACCAACACGTTTGAGATGCCAGTACCACGGGAGGACCAACAACAGCAGCAGCTGTGGAGTGGAGCCCACCTGAGCCTGTGAGACACTCTATGTGTGCTGTGGATGGCAGAGCCAGAGAGCTGGAGCTGCTCAGGCCCTGGGAACCCAGAAGACCATGAGTCCCAGATGTCGGACACTGACCTTCACGCTCTCAGACCTCAGTCTTGCTCTGGTTTTGAATGTTAACTGTGTCCTGCTTCTTTCCTTTTGGAGTAAAGTATTTAATTTTTTTCCCTATTTTACAGGAACCCACAGCTAGGAGGCCCATTTCAGAAAGTCTTTAGATATTTCAGAGAAACTGAACTTTTAAGAGATGTTGAATTTTTAAAGAAAACTTAGACCTTTAAAGTAGTGAAACTTTTAAAGACTGAGGGACTTTTAACATTATACTATGTTTATAATATGATATTTATATGAGATCATGGGGATGAATAAGAAAGGACAGGTTATGCTTTAATAAGTGATGCACTTGTATGTTAAATAACAAGTGGTCAATTCTACTGGTTGGTTTTTGTCAACTTGACACAACCTCAACTATCTGGGAAGAGAGAATCTTAATTGAGAAAATGCCTTCAGAAGACTGGCCTACAGAGAAGTCTGTAGTGCATCTTCTTGCTTAATGATTGATAGAAGGGCCCACCCCACTGAGAGTGGTACTACCCTTTGGCAGATGATCCAGGGGTGTTAAGAAAGCACACCAAGCAAACCGTAAGGATAAAGCCAATAAGCAGAATTCCTCCATGGTCTCTGCTTTAGTTCCTACCCTGATTTCCCTCAGTGATGGAGTGTAACCTGAGAAGGTAAGCTGAAATAAACCTTCTTCCAACCCATCTTTGGTTATGGTGTTTTATCACAGCAATAGAAACATTAAACCAAAACACTCTAAACAACAGGAACCTGATGTGAGATTCCCCTCTGTGTACTGTGAATATGTTTTACTACCATTGGTTAATAAAAGAAGCTGTTTCAGCCTAGAGTAGGGCAAACTATAGCCAGGCTGGAAGAGATAGAGTAGGTGGAGGCAGAGAGACGCTATGCAGCTGCCTGCAGAAGGAGAAAGACGTCAGCCGCCAGCCAGAACCTTACCAGTAGGCCACAACCTTGTGGCAATACACAGATTAATAAAAAAAGGGTTAATTTAAGATGTAAGAGCTATCTAGAAATATGCCTAAGCTATTGGTCAAACAATATTGTAATTAATATAGTTTCTGTGTTATTATTCAGGTCTGGGCAGCCAGAAAAATGAACGAGCAGTCTGTTTATATGCAAGCAGTCTCTGTTTATATGCAAGACGGCTCATCAGATAAAGTCTGATAACCTGAGTTCGACCCCATACACACACACACACATACACATACATAATGTAAAAATACTTTCTGCTACTCTCCTCCTCAAAGTAACTCTTCCTCTGGGTATTTATGCTGATGAAATCCTATTATTATTTCTTCATGCCAGGCTTGCACTAAGTAATCTGAGCATGCAGACAAATTTCAATAAAATGAAAACTCATTTCTCTTCCAAAAATTTGATTTTAAATTAAGTTATAAGCAAAGCCATAAATTTAAAAGTGAAAAATTAGATAGCCTCATTAAAATATAAATGACTCAGCTAAGGCTGCTAAAAAGCTAAATGACTGGGCTAAATAGCCTGGGGTATAAACCATCCGTGATGCCCACCCTTGGCTCGAGAAGGCAGCCCCTGATCAAGAGCATAAAGATGTCAGGAGAAACAGAAAGGAGGCTGAGGGGAGGGTTTACAGAGCAATCGCCACTGTATCCTGAGTACTGGAATGTGATACAGTCGGACTCCGGTGAACAATGGCTGTTTACCAACCACACTGAGCAATAGGAAGCTTCGATTTCAGCGGCATCAGCTCACCAAAGAGGGTTAGGTAATTCAGAGAATGCATTCACACAGGGCCTTTTCACTTATGAGCACATGACTGCACTAACAGATGTATGCCCATGATATCACCCTGAAACAACAATCACAAAGTAGGTTTTTCATCTTGAAATAAAGCTTTACACCTGCCCTCTCCTTTCATTGTAAACCGCTGGTTTTACCAGTCTGCACTCACTGCCCCTCAGCCTGCCACTAGAGCCTAGTGGGTCCTCACCCACTGGAGGCACCCTTGCCTCTAATGGTTGTCTTTTATCACCACCCATTGATCCCTACAAACTAACCCATCTTTCAGTCTGACATTTCTGTTTTATGTGAACAGGGTCTTAAGCAGCCCCAGGATGCTCTGGAGTTCCTGGCTACTATGTGGCAAGAGTGTCTTAAACTGTAGGTCCTTCTGCCTCCGCCTCCCAAATGCTAGAATGACAGGTGCCACCATTCCTGGCTCCAGGCTAATAATGCTATGGTTTCCTTCCATGTTGGGTCATGTTCGTCTCCATTCCACATGATCATGCTCTGATTACATGTTCTTTGATTCACTCTCATACTAACTACTTCTCTGAAAGAAATCCGAATCTCAGACAGCGGAGAGATGACTCTGTCAGTAAAGCCTTTAGCTGGTGAGAAGGAGGACCCGAGTTGGGATCCCGGCATTCACATTTAGTTTCTGTTTGCTTGTTTTTGAGACGGAATCTCTCTAAGTAGCTCTGGCTAGTCTAGAACTTGCTGTGTAGACCAGACTAGTCCTGAGGAAGCAGGGAGACGGGCAGACCGTTGGAGCTCTCACTGGCCCACTAGCCAAGCCATGAGCTATGAATCAGGAAGAGATCCTATCTCAGAAAATATGGTAAAGAGTGACTGAAGAAAACACCCAACATGGACCTCCGCCCTCCAAATACTGCCACACACACGTGCACCCACACACAGGAACATGTACAAACACACACGCCATGCACGTACAATCCAAAGCTCACGTCTAAGGTTGTCCTCTGATACAGACACACAAACTCCTCTGCCTTGCTTTAAAGGAAGAGAGAAGGAAAGGATGGAGGAGAGGTTCATCCTAACAATCATCAGTAACATTGGCCTCATTCAAATCTTTGCCTCACAGCTCACTTAGAAACATGCATTGTCAATACCCAAACATCTTATTTTTTTTTTAATTAGACTCTACTTTCTTTTCTGGAGGGGTATTGCAGGGAGGTGATAAAAGGTCTCATGTAGCCCAGGCTAACTTCAAAGTCGCTCAGCAGCTGAGGGTTTCCTTGGCTTCCTACTCCCCTTCCCTCCACCTCCCAAGTGCTGGAAAGGTTCTTTATCCTTCATACCTGCCTGCTTCTCTCTTCTCTCTCCCTCTCTCTCCCTCTCTCTCTCTCCAGAAAAGTATAGTTTCAGGCAAGAAGCAATATGTTATAACCAACAGCTTTCTGCCATGTGGTCTTAGCAGCAATCAAAAACTAAATCAATGGTGGTCTAGGAGATAACCCTCCTCCATTCAAAGAGGGTTTCTATCTTCAGGTCTTTTTTCTTCAAAACAGAAAAACATCAAACTGCATACAGACAACAGTATAAAGTAAAAAAGAAATACTGGGAGAAATGGCTCAGCAGTTAAGAGTGTTTGTAGCTCTTGCAGAGGACTGGAGTTTGCTTCCCAGCACCCATATCAGGGGGCTCACAACCACCTGCAATTCCAACTTCAAGGGACACACCATCCTCTTCTGGCTTCTACAGACACCTATGTGCACATATGCATACACACAAGCATACATGTGCATGCCACAAAAAAACACGTAACTAAAAATAACATAAAAAATTTAAAAATAAAACCCTATATTGTCTCTTAGTTCCCCATTTATTCTTAGGCAATAATACCCTTTATAATGCCCTTTCCACAAGCTATTCTACACAGAGATAAAATGCTTTAAATCTTAATATTCAGTATCAGTTCATTCAGATGACTAAAAGAAACTAAGATATGTTTATGAGGAAGGTAAGACTCAGTAACTGAATACCATAATATTCTCTTTATAAAAAGATACCATCTTTGCTCAGCTATGATAGGGTGCATAGGAAAAGTCTGAAGTAAGAGAAAGTACAAGAGTCGTGTAGTAGGTGGCCTTGAACTGATGCAAGCTGTACAAACTTCAGAACAATTTTACACTGAATTCAAACATTTCTCCTTGGATCCCTGGGCAGAACCCACTGTGTGAAACATGGCACTCTCTTCCCTACCTCTTCTGAGTTTTCCAGTCTCAAATGACCATACCTGGAGGGTAACTTGTGGCTAAACAGTGCCCAAAATGTTCACCACTGACACCTTCTCCCAATACCCAGAATGGTCACCCCTATTGATACCCTCTAACCAACCAGCCCCCAAACACTATCTGCAGTGGTTTGAATAAAAATTACCCCACAGGCTCAAAGGAAGTAGCACTATTGGAGATGTGGACTTGTTGGAGTAGGTGTGGCTTTGTTGGAACATGTGTTACTGGGGGCGGGCTTTGAGGTCTCAGATGCTCAAGCCAGGCCCGGTGTGGCATTGCTCTTCCTGCTTCCAGCTGATCCATATGTAGAACTCACAGCTACTTCTCCAGCATCTTATCTACCTACATGCCATCATGCTTCCCACCATGGCAATGGACCAAATCTCTGAACTGTAAGACTCCTCCAGTTAAATGTTTTCTGTTTTAAGAGTTGCCATGCTCATGGTTTCTCTTCACAGCAAAAGAAACCCTAAGACACCATCTAACAAAACAGCACCCAAAATGCTCACGCCACTAACATGATCTAACCAACCAGCACCCAAAATGCCCACCCAACAAACACTATCTAACCAAACAGCACCCAGAAAGCTCACCCCAGTAACATCATCTAACCAAACAGCACCTGGAAAGCTCACCGCACTGACACCATCTAACCAAACAGCACCCGGAAAGCTCACCCCACTGACACCCTCTAACCAAATAGCACCGGGACCACTCACCCCACTGACATCATCTAACCAAACAGCACAGGAACGATCACTCCACTGACAGTCACTTTCCTTTCTTCTTCTTACCTGATAGTGTGCCTGGGCTTGTTGAGCAGAGTTCAAGGTGACATTGCAGAGTTTGCAGAAGAGGGGCTTACACAGCTCCTCCAGGGCAGAGTCTGGCTCCCCTCCCTTAGCTAACTCCTCTTCCCCTGCCAGAGGCAAGGATGCCTCCTGCCCAAAAGGCTTCTGTGGCGGAAGCTGCAAGGTCCTTGTGGACCTGGCAGCCACTGACATAGGAGGAGAGGTTGAGGGCCGCTTAGGTAGAGGAAGTCCAGCCTGCTGCAAGAGAATCATCAGGTAGGAAAGCCACGGGCATAATCCAGTGGGTGATAAGGGGTGGCGTCTTCAAACCTAAAGCAACCAGGGAAGAAAATGAAAATGAGATCTCAGCGACAGACATAGAAATAACACCAAAGTCTTTCTCTTCTCTAAACCCACTTTTGAAGCATCTCTCCTTAACCTTAGCCTAGCAGACTTTCCCTGCCTGCTTATCCTCACTGACTGAGAATAGCTTCTGAGATTTGCTTTTCATTTTGCTTGGCTCAGTTCCAAATGCCATCCCTCTGGCCATGGGCATTAGCAGCATTGCATCCATGTCCAATTAAGTTGAAAAGTCACATGACTGGAATTGACCATCAAAGGTCATCCTCCAAACCCTTCTCTCTGGAATGCTGAGCCACTCTGGATGGTGATATGCACAACCAAAACAAACAGGCAAGCAAAGGAACAAACAAGGGAAAGCCACCCAGCTGGTGAGAAGCTCTTCCACCTAAAGGATGCCAAAGAATGAAAAGATCATCACCTCTAAGAATCTCTCTCCTTTTCTTTTATGCATTTTGTCTTATTTGTTTTTACTGCGTGTGAGTACGTATGTGCAACATAGCACAAGCTCTTACACACATGTGTACCTAGGAGTTATAGCAAACACTTTACCCACTGAGCCATGTCACCAGCCACCGTTTTTTAGGACAGGGTGTCACACAGTCCAGGATGGCTTCCAATTTGCTGAGAATGACTTTAACTTTCAATCTTCTTGACTCCACCTCCCAAGTGCCAGAATTACAGTCCTGCACAGCCACACCCAGCCACCTATCAGATCTTTAAGGCATTTCTACAACTAGTTGGAAGGTGGGTGAAATCTAGGAAGAGGACAGCATTAAAGTTCTGAAAAGCAGAATGGACAGGGGCAGCCTATAGACCTCGGATGGCACAGTGAGCTGTTTGGAAGATAGTTGTTTTGCTTTTGTTTGTAAGTTAAATAAATTGTCAATATTTAAAAACCAAAAGCTTCACAGAATCCAGCAATAGAAGGATGATCTGGCAACACTACACCCATGCCCTCCACTGCACACAACCACCTGTCTGGTGCCAAAAACACTATACCCAGGCCAGCCTTCTCAGGGCCCCTTCAGCCCTCCTAGAGGCACTAACTAAAGGCCTAGGGATGGTGACTCTACTCCATACAGCCTTCGACTACACTCCTGGGACCCTTGTAAATTTAAAATACCTTCTCTCCATCAGGAGGTAAATCACACACTCAAGATAAAGCATCCAGACTAAATAGTGTCCAACCAAGTAATGGACCACACTATCCCAAGCCCTGTGGTGACTTATAGGCCATTTGTATCATTCCCTTTGCTCTCTATATAAGGATACACTCAATGATGGTTATAATTCCAATTGTCAATTTGACAGGATCTGGAATTACCTAGAAAAGGAGCCTCAATGAGGAGTGATCCAGATTAGGTTGGTCGTGGGCATGCCTATTAGGGATTTTCTTAATTAGGTGGGAAGACCTATCCTAAAAGTAGGTAGTACCACTGCATGGTCCTGGACGGCATCAAAAGGAGACAGAACTACATTCGCATTGTTCTCCTGACTGTGGACCCATGAGACTGCCTACCATGACAGTGTGAGCAGCTGTCTCAGGCTCCCGCTCCCTAGACTACCCCACTGTGGTAACTCAAACTGTCAGACAAAATAGATAAACCCTTTCTCCCTTAAGCGGCTTCTGCCAGGGTATTTTATCATAGCAACAAAAAAGAAACCAAGGCATTCTACTCTATTTTCCTCAGAAAAGACCCACTATGGCCGGGCAGTGGTGGTGCCTTTTATCCCAGCCCTAGGGAGGCAGAAGCAGGCAAATCTCTGTGAGTTCAAGGCCAGCCTGGTCTACAAAGTGAGTTGCAAGACAGCCAAAGATAAACAGAGAAACCCTGTCTCTAAAACTAAAAAGACCCAATATGTCCCACTCCCTCTTTAACTCTATCCCTGATTCCTCCTGCCACCCATTCAGGCAGCATCTTTTAGTTCTAACCACTTAAATGTACCACGGTAAACATCTTCAAGTAGTCCAGATTCTAATTACCTAAATTAAGAATCCTCATTCAAAGTCTACACTTTCCTCCACTCCCAGTATTGTTAAAACTTTTCTTGGTCAATAGGATGTGGTGTCTTCGGCTGCTGAGGTTTCCATCTGTGATGAAGATGTGTGGGCTAGGGCAGTAACAGGTTTACTAAGATGACTCAAGGACTCTTTAAAAAGTAAAAGTCTACTTAGCACATTTGGTAAACACACAGTGAGGAGGAACCGCAAGATGAAGAGATGGTGAGTCGTGGAAACCAACAGTACTTTTCATTAATTGTAATAGCTAGAAAGGGATAATATTCAACTGCCCATATCTCTGGAAATGCAAAGAAAAGTGATACAGATTTGGAACATTTAAACAATAAGTTTCTCTGAAACAATATTATTTCTCCCAACTAAATAAAAGACATCTAAAAAGCAAAGATGATTATGGACATCGGGAAGGTGGGCAACGAAACTCAAGAAGCAAAACCAACTTTTAAAATAGTTTAACTACTCAGTCATAACTGACCATGTCACTCACTAACTTGTCACACAGATTCGGTCATCGATGTTGTCGGGTCATGGAGAAAGGGCAGAACAGGGTACCAAAACATCCGATAAAGAAAATCAGCAACAGACACAGAAAACTGAAATAACCCACAGCCAGGCATGCCTGGGCTTGTCTCTTGCAAGCTTACTCCCACCTGAGGAAACCCATCAGGCGTTGCCCCCATTGTGATACACTGCTTTCCAGCAGAAGCAAGGGCCTCCTCAGGACAGAGGCCCAAAAGGCCTAATTCCAGAGCAAAACACCGGTGGGGGTGGGGTGGGGGTGTTTACAGTGCAGGCTTACCCATTACTACATTTTATCTTCATAATGTTCAAAGAAAGGGTAGAGACCTCAGAAACACTGCTGTTATATTTATAACCAACATAAAGCTAATCCCCTCTCAAGAAAAAATCTATAGGCATCGATCACAACAAGTATTGCATTTGGGTAATAAATAAAACCAAAACGTCAGTGAACGCACAAACTGTGAAATACAGAGACCCAAAACACTCGGATCAAATTGCAAACCGTTCAGACTGCTGCATTAATTTAAGAGACTAATTTAGAAGCCGATATAAAAATACTTCTCAGGTCTTAAAATCCATCAGATTGGACGTGTGCAATGGCATACATGAAGGATGCACAGGGCTTGATGTCCTAATTTGGAAGGGAGCTGAGAAGACTCTAAAGAAAAATCACAGCTCCACCATGTACCGGTTTAAGGGAAATGAATGACCACAGCACACGTTTCCCTGGCTGGGCTGAGGCCTACTCCTCCCGGGCTGTATTGCAAACAGCCCTCCCCGTGACAGAAATGGACCCAGGGAAAAGAAGAAAATTCAGGAGCAGGTTCCTAGCTTCCGCGTAAAGTAGGGAAGTCTGTCCCTGGGTATTCTGGAGAAGAGAAGAGAGAACCTTACTCAGAGGTCACCAGAACGCGGCAAGCAGAGAAAAAGAGTTCCGGAGGCTGTTTTACATCACAGAAGAAGGCTGAGACGGGAAGGAGGCCCTGGCGACCTAGGCTCTGCTCTTAGGACTCAAAGCTGCGCCCCTGCAGCATCGCCCCCACCTAAGCCATTCCTAGGCTGGGCGCGCACACACGCACTCCGGTCCCGCGCGGATGCCGGCGGGGAGCACCCA
>LOJH01005258.1:0-23795 GCA_001685095.1 Ellobius talpinus | reverse complement strand
GGGTCCTGCATCTCACCTGACTTAGAAAAATAGACATCCTCCGAAGACTGGCGGGCTCGCAGCTTCCTCCTCCTGGAAGAAACCCCAGGGGACCAGACACACATGGTCAGTACAGCCTGTGCTAGCCAAAAGGACCTACCAACCATGCCCTGACCTCACTGCCTAACAACCCAGTAAGCCTCCATCTGGGCAGAGGGTGAGGGGAAGGCAGAGGAAAGGACATCATTCTCTGCAATGACCACATACTCAGCCATAATGAGGGCTTTCCTCATTTGAGCTAGCTAGCATGTCCTGCCCCATGTCCAGCGGAAGTTAAGAAGGAGCGCAATGGCAATGGCCACTATAACCCCCAAATTTCAGCTCATCCTCCTCCCATAGGCAGGGATCCCATAGGCTTGGATTAAATTAGATTAAATTGCCTTGGCCTACTTGGGGCCCGGCCTTTCGGCGTCCAACCCAGGCCCTTGGGAAGCCTAGGAGTAGAGAAGACAAACCTGCGATGGATGAAAAGGCCGATTCCTGCCAGAGCTAGAAGCAAGACCAAGCCAACGGTCACACCGCCAATCATCGCCATGTTGGCAGATCCTTCAGTGGCTGTTGGGAAGAGACCAACTGATTAGAGAGCTCCCACCCTAAACCCTCCAGACACACCCACTGCACTCAGAGTTCCCCTTAAGGACCTGAGAAGACTGAACACCAACAGCATGCTGGGTGCTCCTACCTTCAAGTTTTCTAAGGATTTTTTTTTAATATAAAAACAAAATCCCCCCTCCCCCGCCGTCACAATTTTCCCTTCCTTGATTCTCCTACTCTACCCCAACGCCACACCTCTTCTTCTCTTTAAGAAACAAAGGGGCTGGAGAGATGGCTCAATGGTTAAGAGCACTGGCTGCTCATCCAGAGGACCATGGTTCAATTCCCAGCACATTACAGGCAGCTCACAACTGTGTGTAACTACAGTTCCAGGAGATCCAATACCCTCATGTAGACATGAATGCGGACAAAATATCAATGCGCATAAAATAAAAGAAACAAACAAACTCACAAAGAAACAAAAAACACAAAAACACCCTATAAAAACAAAAAAATGGGAATCAAAATATACAAGTAAAAGACCAGTAAGATAAACAGATTTTTTTGTTTTGTTTTGTTTTTCGAGACAGGGTTTCTCTGTAGCCTTGGAGCCTGTCCTGGAACTAGCTCNCTGCCTCTGCCTCCTGAGTGCTGGGATTAAAGGTGTGCTCCACCACTGCCCAGCAATTAATTTATTTTTAATTATATGTGTGTGTGTGTGTGTGTGTGTGTGGTGGTTTATGTGTACATGTGAGTGAAGATGGCTGGCACTGGAATTACAGGTGGGTGAGAGCTAACATGAATGCTGGGAACTTGGGTTTGTGCAGAGGAGTGCAAGGAGTACTCCATCTTAACTGAGACCTCGCCAGACTCTCCTGGGAATATTAATTACTGTTCCACAGCCAGGCCGGAGGAGGGGGTGTGTGCTGATGGCTCATGGAGGGCAAATTAATGACCCTAATCTTTGTCTGTTTTTTAATTTTGTTTTATGTATGTTATTTGTTTAAATATTTATTTAATGTTTGAGGCAGAATTGCTCATGTAGTCCAGGCTAGGCCCATCATGTAACCGAGGATGACCTTAAACATCTGATCCTTCACAGGCATACACCAGGGCTTTTATACATGTGTGGGATCGAACCCGAGGCCTTGGGGATGCTAGGTAAGTACTCTACCAATTGAGCCATGCCGCAGCCCAGAGCTAGTGCTTCCTTATGTAAGGTTTGAACTCAGAACTATCAATGCCAGAGCCACAGCCTCCCTTGACCTCTTAACACTGCCCTGAATGCACATCCCTGGTCCTACATCTGAGTCATACTCCTGCCCTTCCCCACATATGGCTAAGAGGAAGGGGAATTTCCAGACTCCCACACTTCCTCCCCAGAAATGTCCTACCCTGCTTCCCTGACTTACACAGTGTCTGGAACTCATGCACCTTGCTGCCAGCGCCCTGGCCCTCCTGCGTCAGTGCCTGCACCTGCACTAGGTAGGTAGTATCAGGAACCAGGTCATCCAGGGTCACGGAGAATCCTTCCGTGCGACGCACATTGTAGCTGTTGGCATCCCCCTGTGGGTGGAGGTGGGTAGAGGAACAGGCAGTGAAGATAGGGCAGAGCCTCGCTAAGAGCCAAGGTCCTGGCCAGAAAGTTGGTTTCCTGTGCTATCCAACCAGACAGATACACAAACAAAGGTGCAGAAGTACAAAAAGGAACTATGTGACCCCAGGACTGGCCAAATCCCAAACAGCTTGCTCTAACTGGCTCTGAGAACCTAAAACATTCTCTCACCCCTACAATCCTCCCCTGTGCTGCCCTGGGAGGCCTCACCAAATGGCCATGCACGGAGCATCTCCTTTGGCCCGGCCGACCCT
Source organism: Ellobius talpinus (assembly GCA_001685095.1). NCBI lineage: Eukaryota > Metazoa > Chordata > Mammalia > Rodentia > Cricetidae > Ellobius > Ellobius talpinus. The sequence continues at coordinate 21,353 of LOJH01005258.1, read as the reverse complement.
CGGTTACCTTCTTGCGGTAGGTGACTTCGTACTTCCACACGCGGCTCTGCTGTGGTACCGGGATGCTCCAAGTGACACTCAGGGAGGTGGTGCTGCGATCCTCGAGCCTCACCTTGGGGGGCTCTGGGCAGAAGAGGGTGGGAGGGGCGTGAGGAGGCAGGAAGGGGTGAAAGGTGGAGAGTGCCAGCTGCCCCAGCCCCCAGCTCTTCAGGTCCTGCCTTAGGTTCTTGGATTTCCAGTTACAGATCCTACCTTGACCAACCCCAGAGGCTAGCCCATCAGAGGTGCCCCGGGGATTTTCACGAACATAAATAACTAAGACACTAGCTGATCGCCACTGGATTGTTTCTGGAAACCGGGCAAGGCTTGAAGAGCCTTATCCGGTCTACTCTTTTTTGTGTGTGGTATATATAGGAAGTCATGCGGGTGTGTGAACATGTGCATGTTGGAATGCATACATATCTGTGTGTGTGCATACATGTAAAAGACAGAAATTGACATCAGACATCTTCCTCAGGTCCCTCCACCTTTTTTAAAAAAATTATTTTATGTGCATTGGTATGAAGGTGTCAGATCCCCTGGAACTGGAGTTACACATGGTTATGAGCCATTTGGTTGCTGGGAACTGAACCCAGGTCCTCTGGAAGAGTGGCTGGTGCTCTAACCACTGAGCCATCTCTCCAGCCCCGAGACCGAGGATCTTACTGAGTCTGGACTTCACTGATTCAGTTAGGCTCACTAATGAATGACCTTCAGGGATCTGTCCCGTCCCAAGTACCCCGTGTTCAGATTCCAATGGCACCCCCCGTGTGGGGCCAGGCGTTTACATGATTACTGAGGAGTCAAGCCCAGACCCCAATGCCTACGTAGCAATCGCTTTCCTGACTGAGCCCACCTTCCTGTTCCCCAATACAATATATGTTTAACAGCCTTCTACATCTTTCTGAAAAAAAGAAATAAATTTCCAGAGAAATAACTTGAAGTCCCAGGGCTAAGGAGTTCAGAGACTGGGGCAGGTATGTGTGCATTCACCAGTGGGCACATGCACATGTGTGTGTGAATATGTGCATGTAGAGGTCAAAGGTTGTCTTCCTCCATCGCTTTCCGCCTTAGATTGAGGCAGAAGTCAGTTAGTGAACCCCGCCCTGGCTTTATCAGCTGGGATTTCCCTGTCTCTGTTTGTGTGGGTGCAAGGGATCCGTGCCCCTGTGAGGTGCAGTCCTCATGTCTATGCAGCAAGCACTATGCTCTGAACCACCTTCCCTTTCTTCCTTTGCCTAACATGGGCCTTGAACTCACTATATAGCTGAGGATAACCTTGAACTCCTGACCTTCAGAACACATCTTGGGATTATAGTATGCCATCATGCCTGGCAGGCATCTTACTATATATCTCTAGCTATCCTGGCACCCAATCCATAGACCAGACTAGCCTCAAACTCCTAGAGATCGCTCACTGCCTGTCTCCTAAGTGCTGGTATTAAAGGTGTGCCACCACACCCAGGAAGGCTCTTAGCCATTTATTGTTACCTCTTGAACACAGCTGAGTCCTGGGTACCTGTTTTCAAGTCCCACCCGGGCAGGTCCCCCCCACCCCCGGAATGTCATGACCCATTACCGTCCCTCGGCTCACCTGTCTGGTTAATGCTGACACTGGCTGTGCGGAAGCTTCGGCTAGTCACCAGGCCCGAAACACCATTGCGGGCCTCAACAGCGAAGGTGTAGTTCATGTGTGGCTCGAGGTCGCTGACTGTCACGCTTGTGCGGGTCAGGGCGTGAGGAGGTTCTGAATAGCGCACGCTGGCCTCACAGGGCCCGCACTCGCCAGACTCGGGCCAGCACTGTTCGCAGGTGATGCTATAGACAATGTCCTCGCGGCCCCCGGTGTCCTGGGGGGGTGTCCAACGCAGTTCTACTTTGGCACCCATGCCGATGGCCGTGAGGTAGTGGGGGGCAGAGGGGGGACCTGTCAAAAGACTGGAGGTCAAAGGGGCTGTCCCCTCACTCAACCACCCCTTCCCGGATCTCCGCAAGACTCACGTGTGCAGGGCATGGACAGTGGGTCCTCAGGTGCCCTGAAATAGCCTTCTTCACACTGGCAGGAGGTGGCACCCTCGGCTGACGGCAAGGTATGCTCTGGACACTCCAGGCAAGGGCTCTCGGACGCATCAGACTTGAAGAATCCTGGGGAGCAGGCTGAGAGGAACAAGGACAGACATGATGTCAGTTCTGTATGTCCTTCCCCAGCCATGTTCTTATTGACATCACACCCATGGCCAGTGCCTGCTGGGCACAAAAATAACCTGTCCCAAGTGCCCCAAACCCTGGGACATGTGATGCCAGCTGCCTCTTGCAAGAAGTATCACACCTCAAAGCCTAGCACTCGAGGGCCACAGCTTCTCCTCCAGCATGAGCAGGTCCTCCAACCTGACTCGCGCAGACTGGCTCAGCAGGATCTCTATGGTGCACAGCAGATGTGAACGGACCGGACCGGGGTGGAGATTGTAGCTGTGAACCTCCACCCTGACTAACCAGCTGGCCTTCCTCGGTCAGGATGCCCCCCTGCCAGGGCTCCTCTACCGTAGGCCTCCATCTCTTTCCTGTTCCGGGGCTGGCCTCCGAGAGGCAGGAAAGGCCAGGCCCAGCTTTCCCTGGATTCATTTCTAAAGCCAGGTCATTGCTCCTCTCAGGGGGCCGCCAGGAAGTGGCCTTTCCTCCTTCAATAGTCCATCCTGGACCAGCTGGCTAGGGCACCTGACTCTGGGGGCTTCCTCCCAGCACCTTACCCTGTTCTCTGCCCCAAGCCCTTTCCTGGCCTAAATGCAGGAAGCTGCTCAGACACGAGGGTCACTTCACAGGGCTCATCAGAGATTGGGTGGCTTCGGGAGCAGACTGAGTGCTGTCCCTGGGGACCTCCTTTTTCAACCCTGAATGCCCCTTTTCGCTTTTTCTGCAGGGAGGGTCCTGCATCAGTCACTCATTGGCCATCTTCCTCTGCCCAGCCCACGTGGTTTGGGGACCCCAAGGTGAAAACTAAGACTCTGAATTATAGAAAACTACAGCGAAGTGACTGGCAGAGGTAAAAGACGGCGACCAGGCAACTGAGGCGCCACAGAGGGGATACTTCAGCTGGGCTTTAACGGCTGTGTAGAAGTTCAACATGGCCAAGTAGGATATCAGGGTGAGCAAGAGCTTGCCATTCACAAGGTATGAGCAGCCTTCTAGGTACAAACAGAAGGAACCGTAGCAATAATGCAGTGGGAGAAAGGCCTTGAATGTCATGCAAAGAAGTTCAGATTTTATCCTGAGAGGCACGTTGCACTGTGGGAGGAAGAAAATTCCTGGACAAAGGTTGCCTGATACAGGGCAGCCCTGGCCCCAAAGCCTGAGAACGTCACCAACCGCCATCCCGGGAAGCCAATTCAAGTCTCCTGCCAGGCTGGAGAGCATAGCCCAGCTCTCCTTGGGCAATAGAGCAGAGGTGGGAAGGGAGATGGGATTGATGGCAGGGCTGTCAAGAGCAAGCCCGTGCCCTGCATTTGCTAGAAGGCAGGGAGACAACGTCCTAATTCTTTGTGGTTCCTTGAGGTACCCAGGCTGGCCCGGCCATTGTGCGCACGTGCACAAGCGCAGACACACACACACACACACACACACACACACACACTAACTTGCGCACCTATTTTGAGAAGGGATTTAATTTGGAATCAAATAGCAAGACGAAGGCACCCGTTCGTGGCTAGCATTCGTGGCTAGCATTCATCCCATTCTGCAGTTAAGAAAACTGAGGCCCTGGTGGGTCAATTTGCTCAAGGTCTCCAAGATAAAGGGAGGACTGCTGAAGCTAAACACCTCCCTGTCATCCCTTTCTGTTCCCAGGAACATGTCAATTTGGAACAAAGTTCAGGGCTGGGCAAGCCTGGTGCAAGCCTGGTAAGCCATGAGGCCTGATGACCTGCTTGGTAAAGTCCCGACTATAGCCAGAGCAGTCTAGAGAGGAGCGCCAAACACCACCCCAGTGGGCTATGGGTTAGCTACAGTCACCTCTTCCAAGCTGCAAAGCCTCCTTGTGGGTTTGGGAGAGTGTGTCTCTGGCCTCGCTCCCGTTACATAGCTGTTACAATACAAAAATAGCTCTCTCCTTCCTTCAACTTTCACACAAAAATGAGACGCCAGAACACCAGGCCCTGCTGATCCCAGCTTTCATTCCCCAGTGCTCTCACTTAAACCCAGAGATGCCTGCATGTGAGTAAGTATTGGTTCTCGATCAAGGTCAGGGGACTCGGGAGACGGAGGGTCCAGCCCCCAAATCACAATAGCCTGGGACCCAGCCCTGGTGCTCAGTGCGGTCACAAAGGCCTGAGCCACCTGCCAATCAATCCTCATGTCCCTGCTCCCCACCATCTCATGCCAGAGAGGAAGTGGGGGAAGATATGGGCTCTATTCTTTGGCCCCAGAGCCTGGGGGTGGCCTGCCTGCCGGCAGGAAAAAGGGAATTTGGAGAGATTTCCGCTGTGGATGTACCAGATAATGCACGAGAGGTGGTGTCCACAGGGCATGCGCTTGCCTGCCAAAAAGGCACTACCCCCTCCTCCTCCAACCACAGGGCCCTGGGGCACCCTTGGCTGGGCCCTGCCTGCCAGAGTTTGCAAGTGTCTATCTAGAGAGGCCCAGAACACATCAGGAAGACCATTAGGACCCTCCGAATTGCTTGCATTTCCCAACATCCAGGGCGAGCAACAACAAGGGCCTCACACACACACAAATACACCCACCACACGGAGGACCCACCCACTGCCAATAGCTTAACTCCTCTGACACCTTCACCAATTGTTCAGTTTCAGGCTCCCTGGTGCTCCAACAGGGCATCTATTACTCAGGTTCAAGTTTACCAAACAGAGACAAGCCCAACCTACGTGTCTGGCACAATGTTGGGAACTGGGATACGGTGGTGTGACTGACAGATTAGCATCTTTTCAGCTCCAGGGGAATTCACAGCCTAGCTTTTATGCCTCATTTGAAATTATCTGTGCACATAGGAGGTCCCCCCCTGCTTTCTGAGACTGGAGTAGGAGTGGAGTCTGGTCTATCTGCTCCCATATGTGGCTCAGCGCAAGACCTGATGCGATGGAGGGGCTTGAACAAATGCAGAGACAGATGAATGAAGGGGTGGATGAATGAATGAATGGCAAACTCACCATGCACAATGAAACATGCCAAGGGCTGCAGAAGTGAGTGGCGTTTCAGCCCCTCGGGGATACCATCCACTTGGACACCCACCTGGGGCACCTGCAGAGTGTATCTCTGGCCCCGATTGCCTGGCAGGCCTGGGCCACTCCAAGCAGAACTGGGGCACAGGCGCTGTAGCTAGGGCTGTACCCTGGTTTTTCCAGTTCTTGATACCCGCCCCTCAGGTGGCAGTACGAGTGACTCAGGGACACCCTCTGTGTGGTGCTAATCCAGCTCCTGGTGGAGCCCCTCCCCAGGCCCAGCCTTCCCCCAGGCTTGGGGCGGTGAGGTCGTAAGGTTAAGAGGTCAGCCCTGGTGGCAATCAGCCTTCCCAAGCCAGGGACAGCTGGCGACCAGAATGCCACCTCACTACCCCAGTCCTCTGCAGGGAGCCTGGACTTTGCACCCTGACAGTGAATTTGACCTGTGAGTTACTGACCCAGGGCAAGGAGGGTGCTCCCAACAGGCCCTGTGGTACCTACAGAAAAGGGGAACCACATTCCCGGTTGTCAGGGTGGGCCCTGCTCCTCTCACAAGTGCCCCGGGAGTCATCCATGGGCATATCTGTCACCCAGCAGGTAAGTGCTCCCCTCTGCCCACCCAGCTCTCCCACCTCCAGCCTTTATCTTGTTTGGCTTTCTCTGCCTGCCTCCTTCCTTCTGTTCAGGGGACCCACTTACCTCCTTACCTCTGGTAACTAGGGAGGGGCCAAGCCTGCTTGGCAGGGCTACTGGGTCCTAGCCTTGCTCTTGGGAGTACAGGGGTGAGGCTGGGGGATTGCTGGGAGTCCCTTCTCACCACTCACAGTAATCACATGTAATAGCTCAAATTGAGCTGACAAAGAAAGTGACAGGTTCTAGGATCCGATCACAAGAGGGTCCCTGACAGCCACTGGCAGATAGTGAGGAAAAAACCCATAGTCACTCGGCTCCATGGGCAAGTGGAAACAGTATGCCATTTCTTCTCTGGGCCTTGATCTCCTCATCTGTAAACGGGGACGGTCCTCATCCTCTCTGGGTGCTGTGCAGACTATAGATCTTAGCTGTGAAATATTTATTATGGTACCTGGAATAAAGTACCCCTGTATATGAAAGGGGGGGTCATGAAACTGGAGCCAGGCAGGGACATCCCCGAGAAGCCGGCCTTCCAGCTGCTAGCCACCTGCTCACCTGGCCTTGGTCTCCCTGGGCAGAGGCAAGGCGCCAGTCGGGGGCCCTGCAGAAGCCAACACAGGAAGCACAGACAAAGCAGCCCCCAGGGAGATGGCAGTCAGTCTGAGTGACTCCACTGTCCCCTGGACAGGGCTGGAGGGAGGCTGGCTCATTTCTGACATAGCTTTGGGTAGTTGTGGCCGGGCAGCATGCCCACCTGTCCACACTGGGCACCTGGAAGGACCTTTCCTCTGACCACTTAACTCCTTCCTGGCTAGTTCCAGCCTTCTGGGGGAGGGAACCCCCAGGAAGAACAGATATGCAGCCTGATGACTTTGGAAATGACCTTGACAAGGTACAGGGCTCTCATCAGTAAAAGCTTTAACAGAAGCACCTGGGGCCACAGCTTGAAGAGAGCCAAACAGGTTGGAAAGACCCTGTGCCCTCACCCATGTCCCCAACACACAATGGCCCTCTAGTCACCCCACCCCTCCCTCTGATGGAGCCCCAGCCCCAGTGCCAAGACCTGCCATCCCAGAACTGCCCAGCAAGCCCATGTCAGTGCCAAGAGCTGAGTCAGGGATTCCACAGGATCTGGTCACTTCCTGTCCCACTTCCTGACCTATGGCAGCCTGGGTACTGTTGTGCACCATGGTTTAAACACTGACATGGCTGTGTAATTCCAGGTAAGCCTCTGGGCCTCAGTTTCCTCATCTATTCAATGGGACTAACAAAGAACCCCAGCCTCATGGAAGGGACATACGGACTTGGGGAGACCAATTCTACAGAGCACGCTGTCATCCACCCCCTCAGTGCCATGGTCACAGGTTGCTGGGCAGAATGGAAAAGAATTTTGAAACTAAATGGGTTCATCGTGATTGCCTGAGTATGCGCACACCATAGCGCATGCATGGAAGTCACTTTGGTGGAGCCAGCGCTCTCCTCCTCTTTCCACCTGGGTTTGGAGAATTGAACACTGGCATGGCAAGACCCTTTCCCTGCTGGGAAGAGGTGCAAAGGCAACAGAGCCAGGGCCGTGGGTGGCTGGCACAGAGAGGGCCTTGCCAGCTAAGTCAAATGTCCCTCTTGGGAACTGGTCCTCCTGCTGGGCTGACTCCTGGGGGGGTGATTCTTTATAAACAAAGCCGGCCAAGAACCCTGATCCCCAAGAGGAGGGAGCTGCTCCACTTCATGAAGGACCCCCCCAGCCCCACTTATCTCTGCAGGGTCTGAATCACCAGGGTGGAAAGTTTTCAATCTCCCCTCCTCCACAGCCGCATTCTTGTGTTAGGATGTCATGGGGGAGGAGCTCCTGGGCCCACTCATCCCGACCAGCCCCCTCCCCCCTCCCCACGCACCCATGGTCATTGTCTGAAGCTGAGAGCGTGCATCTGAGGTCATCCAAGCGGGGTCCACCTAGGGAAGGGGCCTCGCTCAGCAGAGGGCAGCGGGGAGGAGAGGCAGGGTGATGGAGCAAGGCTCACAGGAAACCCCTCACTTGGGGGCTTAGGCACTGTGTTATACCTCAAAGGTACACAGACCACCTATTAGCCAGGGCTTGGGGGCTTTCAGCCTCCTTCATGGCAAGCTAGGTCCGCAGGTGGAGGTGATTCCCCCCNCCGTTTTCCTCAAAGGAGAGCTGAGGCCAGAGATGAGCAGGGACCTAACCAGCTAGGGTCATCCGTGGCAGGTATGCACACCTTCAAGACACATATGTAAGGCCCTAGCCCCCAATTTCTCAACACTGAGCTTATCTCTGCAAAAGCAGCTCCCAGGGATAGGCCTTCCAAAGGTCAGCTGCATTCCACACATGTTCTGCCCAGTCGCTTCCAGAGCCATCCATTGCAAACCCTTGATGGTTGTGCATTTCCGCTGTTGCAGGCCCTGGCTATGGCCACAGCCTCCCCTGTGAGCTCACTACTGCCCAGGCCTGTTCCCAGAGAGTCACCTAAACAGGGGCCCTTCGCAATCTCAATAGTCATCAATAAACCCCAACAGAGGATCTGGGTCTGTGGTTCCAGTGAGAACTGAACGCATCCCACTTCATGGCTTCTCAAATGCACTCCTGGTGATTCTAGCATACCCTGGGTCCTGATTCAACAAACTATTCGAGGAGAAGCTGAAGCCTGAGAGGTTGAGCAACTTGCCTGAGGCCACACAGCATAAGAATCAGAAATAGTTCCTGGGAACAGACTGCAGGGCCCCGGCAGAACAGGAACTAGTCATGGGATGAATCAAAAAAAATAACAGCCGCACTTACAGGTATGTGTGTGTTAGGCATTGACCTAAGCACTTTATGAGCATGAGGTCACGTGGTTGCCACAACTACCCCTCCAAGATAGATACTATGACCCTCTCTACAGATGATGAAACTCGGGCGGGGGGGGGGTGAAGGAAATGGATGAAACTGGAAGGTCTGGGAACTGGGACCTAAGCCATTGTCCTCCTAGCCCCATAGCACTCCCGCTAGGTACAGGGCGATGCAACAGAGCAGTGACATCCCCAACGTACTTACTAAAATGCTCCAATCCCAGAGCTGCGACCTCCCACCAGCACCACCTCCCACCACAGTAAGGTTTCCCTGCCACCCCAGGAACCTCCACTCACCTTGGCAGGCATCCACAACCTTCTCGTAGCCCGCCTGGCACAGACACTGCCCGATAGGCACCAGCCACTCGCCATTCACCGTGCAGTGCATGAGAGGCTCCTCGCCCCCATATGGCACCACGGCATGGTCCACGCAGGTACCAGCCACAGTGGCCAGGGGGTGAGTCTCGGAGACGGCCACGGCGATGGTCTCGGGGAAGCGAGCCAGGCTCTGCAGCATCTCGGGACACTTCTTGTAGTAGACACGGACGGAGAGTAGCGCCACACAGGCGCCGATGTCCTGGAAGGCCAGGTAGAAGCCCTTCCGGGTGAGCGGCCCCACGATGCGCTCCTCCACATTCAGCTTGACGTTGCGAGCCTCAAAGTCACTGCTGACTGTGATCTCATCGGGGGCTATGGTGTCGATCTTGGTGAACTGGCGCTTCTGGAAGTTGGTGCCATAGTCCACGTCTGACTCTGCGTAGTAGAGGTTGAAGGTCTCTTTGCAGGAGCTGGCGCCTCCCGGGAAGCTGTTGCAGTCTCGCACGGTGAACTTGAGCTCAATGAAGATGCGCTCAGCTTCCTCCCGGTACACCCAGTTGGTACGGAGCCAATTGTCCTGGTCACCGGACACCACGTTGCATACGGAGTACATGTAGATGGGCATGTCATCCATGATATTCTGCATTAAGTCCCACTGTGTGTGCGCAACACGTGAGGGTCAGTGGGGGAGGGTACGGACTGAGTCCCAGCGGACGGGCTCAGTCTCAGTTTTTCCCCTTTCCCGTATTTTACTTTCTTTATACTATTGAGACAGTATCTCATGTAGCCCAAGCTGGCTTTGAACTCACCTCCGAACATCTTGTTTCCTGCCTCCACACCTGACTCTCGGCTCTTATGCCCTCATTCTACAGGGAAGGGAAATGAGACCCAGAGAAATGCAGCCACAAAATAACTGAGCCAAGACCTGACTGTGGGTCTTTCTGGTCCTAATGTTTGGGTTTGGGTACTGAGTCTCCCCATCAGTGGGCCTGGGATGGAGTCTGGGGCATTCTCATCATTGGAACTCCCTAAACCCCATCTATAGAATGGGAGCCGTATCCTCTACCTCATGAGAGGATGAATGACAAAATGCCTGCAAAACACAGAACACAGCACGTGGCACTTGGGGTGACAACCATATTAAACAGCCGGCATGGTACCATCGTGGCTAGGGTCATCACTGTGTGCCATGTGTGTTGACAAATACGGTAAATCAAAGCCACAGATGATCCTCCAGGGCCTGGAGTTGGGCAGTTTGTGCTTACAATCTAGCTGAGGCTCCTCCAGCGTGTCTGGATGGGGCTGGGTACTCCCCAGGATCACCATGTCCCCTTTTAGCACTGGGGACTTGGCATATGGTAACACAAGCCTGGCTCCCAGTGCTGTAGTCTGAACTCTTCAGCATGGGAGCAGCAACTGACTCAGCTCTGAATCCCCAGGGCCTGTCTGCCATTGAGTAGGTACTTAGGGAGGTCCCAGATGAATGAAATGTGTGAACAAATGAATGGGAAAAAAAATCAATGAATGCAAGTAAAGGGAACAAAAAAGAGGCCTGCCCTGCCCTGTGTGACACTGGCCAAGACCCACATGCCCCCAGGGCTCAGTTTCCTTCTGTATGGAATGACCAGGTTGGATGAGGCTATCTGCCTCCAGCTGGACATTCCAGGGCCCTGGAATGTCTGTTCCAAACTCTACCTCAGACCTCACTGGCGCCATGACTCGAGATAGACCCAAGTCCCTCAGATCTGGCCAACTGTAGGAACTGTCCCCAAGAGTTCCCCAGAGACACACCCCTCACCCTGGCTCAGAGCCCCAGAACCAACTTGACCAGGGTAGTGGCACGCAAGGGAAACTGAGGCCCAAAGCAGAGCAGTATCTCCCACAAAGCTCCCCGGCCTCTGACTTAGCAGCGGCGGTCAGAGGTCAGAGCAAGAACACTGTAAAGCAGAGCAGAAAGGGAGATGTCCCCAGTGGGAGGGTGACAGGGTAGGAGGGACAGGGAAAGGGGCCCCAGGCAGGAAGGGAGTTAGGGTCCCTTATGTGTCCTTCACTCTTCACCACCTGTGCTAAGACCTCCACGACAAGGGGAGCCTTTAACCCTTCCCTCCCAAGAGGCAAGTAGAGCCATGAACCCCTCTGGAATACCCCACTGTGCCAGGGTCTTCAGCTATCTCCCCAGCAAGGCCCCCTAAGGTCCCTTCCTGCCTAGATATCTAGTCTGCCCTGGCCTGGGTCACTAACTCAGTCCTGTGTGGTCAGATGCACTGTCTGATCCCAGCTCCCATCCTCCGTCCCTCCTGGGACCTGCAGCCCCCCTTCCCACCCACCTTCAGTTGTGGAACTTTACTCACCCCTTTGCCATAGGGGTGTGTGAGCCAGCCGAGTTCCCCTTTCATTGCTGCAAAGTCCAACAAAACAACTGTAAGAAAGACGGGGAAAGGGGCTGATGAGCTGGGGCTTTCCCAGGAGCAGCACAGCAGGACCAGGGTGGGGCAGCGGCAGTGGTGGTGGTGGTCGTGTGTGTGTGTGTGTGTGTGTGTGTGTGTGTGTCCGCAACCCCAACTCCAGGAGCTACACCTGATTTGACCTGGGAAGAGGTGGGACTCACGCCATACCGCCGCTGGTTACAAGGGTTTCAGCTATGCAGCCTCCTAAGCCCCCAGCTGGGGCAGGGCAGTGCTCAGCCCTGCAGGACAGCAGCTGGTCAGTATGCTGGGGTGAACAGAATAAAGTGATACCCCAGTGCCCCATCTGCTTCCTCGAACAAAGGGACACTGCACACCGGTCACAGAGGACAGGACTGTTGGCTTCTGCCACAGCCCCCTGGCATAGAACACCCTGACCCAAACCAGGCCACCCAGCACACACGGTAACAGTGGGTAATAGGCACCGAGGTGCTCCGTGAGAAAGGGATGCTGGCCAGCCTTTCGTGGTGGCACACAGCCTCAATCCCAGCACTCCAGAGGCAGAGGCAAATGGATGTCTAGGAGTTCTCAACCACCCTGGTCTACACAGTGAGTTCCAGGCCAGCAAGGCTACATGGTCGGAAAGAAAAGAGAAAAGAAAGGGAAGCTAACAAGAGGATCTGACGGAAGTGAGTAGCCTGGAAATGGGTCTTCCCACCACAGTCACTGGCATGGAGGTCTCAGCGGGGGGTCTAAAGCTCCGGGAAAGCCATTCTTAGCCCTGGCAGAAGTACCTGTGGGGGGAATGATAGACGGGAATCCTCATAGGGGACTTTCCAGGCCCAGAGAGATCATAGGTGACAAGACCACACTATCTTCCCCCAGGAGGCTTTTGGAAGGAGGCTGAAGAGATAGATGGCTTGGTGATTAAGAGGACCCATGTTCAATTCCCAGCATCTACATGGCAGCTCAGAACTGTCTGTAACTCCAGTTCCAGGGGATCTGACTCCGTCACAAAGACACATATGCAGGCGAAACATCAACACACATGAAGTAAAAATAATTTTTTTTTGTATTTAAAAAGGGAGGCATCTGGGCAGAGGGAGGTTCTGCCAGGGGCTTCCCTGCACCTGGCCTGGCCCTCTGGCTCCTTCCACAGGCCACGCCTACTACTCTGCCAGGTGCAGCAGCCAAGGCCCAAGATCTGTTTCTCCTCCATTTCCAAGTAAAGGCTAAGTCATGCCACCCTAGGGAGAGAGCAGGGTATTGGGGAAACTGAGGCTCTGGACCCATGCAAGGTCCCTAGATTCAGAAGCCAAGGAGTTACGGTAGAGAAAGCAGGAACTGCAAAGTTATTGTTTTCATGGGCAGGGTACCTTGAAGATCTGGTCTCAGAAGTGACACTCCTCCATACCAAGATCTAGGAGAAGGGAGAACCTTGGGGAAAACTGAGACAGACTGGGGTTCCACATAGAGGGGGTGAGGGGAGGAGTCAAGGCCATAGTGAGGGGTACTACCAACCTGACCCTGGCCTCAGCCACCCTAGGAAGAAGGCTCTGGTAGTCCAGACAAGGAAGGGGAACTCTGAAGTGGCCCAGACTCCACATCCCACAGCTGGTTGTAAATTGGAGAGAGTGGAAGGTCAGGTGGGTAACGGCAGGGGGCAGGGATTTGTTCAGACATGCCTGGGGCCTAACCTTGGGCAACTCACTAACCCCACAGGAATGGTGCTGGGGGTTCCTGACTCCAGCTGGGTAGGTAGGAAGATGAAGGGGAGGGCTGTTCTCAGTAAATCTAACGCATAGCAGACACACACACACACACACAAGCAGTGGAGAAACTTCAAAACAAGACCCCTTGGGGAAGGGGCTTTGAAGGGTTAACCTAATAACAGGAGGGTCAGCCCGAGCCTGGATCTAGAGACTGGATCTAGAAACATCACCAGGTTCAATCTGAGAAGAAAAGAAGGGCTTCACACATCCCAAGGGCTGCCAGCCACGGCCCCCTCCCAGGGAAATTCCCTAGAGCCAACCATCAGGAACCAGGAGAGCCCAGCTGTCCCTCTGCCCTGACAGAGCTCCTGGGCTCTGATAATCAGAGGTTCTGACTTATAGGAAGCAGGAAGCTTGGGAGCCCCCTGGCATGACCCTCTCAGGGTTTCACCAAAAGGTTGCCTTTGATGGAGTACCCCATAAGTCCTCTGTACCCTAAGAGACAGTGGGTGGGAGGGATTTACTGCCATAGGCTACCTTTGTGGGCTACATGACTTTATGAGCTTTCCCACAATGCAATGTCCCCCTTGCCACCTCCCTGCTAACCTCACAAGATCAGCTTACACCTAAAAAGGGGGTGGAGGGGTGGGGAGACCGGAGACTCCGGATGCAAACAGGCATGGGGCTGGGAGGCAGGCAAGGCCCTCGCTAAGCTAAGAAACCCAGCCCTCTCCAGGCCTGTGCCTCTTAACCCCCATCCATCCCAGTCAGCGGAGGAGACAGCTGGATAGGTGGGTCAGACCCCTCTGTGCTGAAGGCCCTGGCTAACTATGGTGGGCCTCCCCCACTCTCTCTGTAAAGGAGGACAGGCAGTGAGATGGTTAGTTCAACAGGTAAAGCCGCTTGTTTGTCACCTGAGTTCCAATCCCAGAACCCACATGGTGGAGAAAAAAACCAATTCCTCCTGCAAGTCTGAGTTCCACACTCGTACATTGATATTCTCACTCACACACACACACACACACACACACACACACACACTGTAATAAAGTAAAAGTTACTATAGAGGGGCAAATTCAGCAGCTGTCGAGACCCTAACTGGTTCCCTCTGGGTTTCCAAATTCAGCAAAGAACGGTAGAAGAGGCGGCACAGCTGTGTTGAGGCTAGAAACCAGACAGATCATACCTGCCCGCAGCTCCCCCAACCCGAAGTGAAACCAGCTGGGTCACAACCCCCCTCCCTAACCCTCATCACACAAGCATTGAGACTCCGGAGCCAAGACAAGAATTTTCCACAACCACGGAGCAATATGCACCCTTTCTTTCCCTCCTCCATCCCATGCAAACGGGATTAATCACAATGGCCGGGATGAAGAGGACAGATGCACCGGGAGGGAGGCACAAGTACAAGATTGTTTAAGGCTTCCCTGCTGGGGGCTGGGGGTCAGGAGCCCGCATAGCAAAGCAGACGTCTAATCCTCAACTCTGTGGCAGCCCAGGAAAGGCCTGTAGCAATTCCAGCTGTCTCTCCCTTCTCCCCAATCACAGTTCCCAGGAAGAGAGAGCCAATAACCGAATCGGGGAGGGGGGCATGAGGGTCGCAGATTCCCTGCCCAGCCCTGCAGGACACACATAGACAAAAAGAACTTCCCGGGGGACCCAGCGGCTTTGTGGGTCCTTGGTATGGGGCCAGGATGTGACTGACACCCCTCCACCTCACACTCCCCACCCTCCAAGAGTTCCAAACTGGCCTTTTACCCTCCCAACGTGGAAGGCGAAAAGAATTAGGGAACTTCTCACCCACCAGGGTTTCCTCCATGCTTCCCCTGCTGAAGCCGGCAGGAGCCGCGCTATGTCCAAAAGCAGGGAAAAGTTTTCGCTGTGGGAAACGGAAGCCAGCTCCGGCTGGGTGGACAGGAAGATCCTCGGCCAAGGACAGGGCAGGAATCTCCATCCTCTCGGAGACCCTAGCTGAGGGGCAACGCCCCCACGCACATCTCAAGCCGCGCCTTGGGCAAAGACAAAGTCTGCGCCCCCCTCACCTTGCGTGGCTCCCTCTGGGACGTTGGGGCGGGGGCAGGTGATTCACTTCCCACCTCCAGGTGCCGGGCTCCCAGTGGCCCCGAGGTGACGGCTCTACATCGAAGAAGGCCGCAACCCCACCTGCCTCATTTCCTCCTTCTGAGTCACCCCTTGCTCAGTACACTTGACTTTGGGACTTCCTGTCCTCGCTCCTGCCCCTTAACCTGTCTCCCGAACATGGGAGTGCGGCTTGGCAAGGAGGGAAGGTGTGCGTGATCAGGGCTGACTCCAGGCGCTTCTTAACGCTGGCCTCTGAGAGCCGAGTGAAAACGGGGGGCGGAGAAACCATCTTGGATCAGGCCGCCGAGAAGCCCCCTCCCCAAACAAGCGGGGACTGCACTCAAATGCCTTCCGCACTAAATCAGGGCGGATGAGTTAAGCAAACTAGGGTTACTAAGAAGCTGATCGCCCGGAAAAGTCCCCTTAAAAGCCTTCTTTCCTCCGAGGGACCCCGCGCGCCCTTGCGGGGGTCGCGTTCCAGAAGCCGCTGCCGGGCTGCAACCGCGTGGCGGGCGCCGCATCCGATTTTCCGCGGCCTCCGAGCCCTGCGTGCCCCAGTCTACATCTCTTAGTACCGTAGAGCCTTGAGTCCCAGGAGAAGGTCCCCAAGATTGTCCCCGACCGCAGCCCGCGAGCCAAA
Source organism: Ellobius talpinus (assembly GCA_001685095.1). NCBI lineage: Eukaryota > Metazoa > Chordata > Mammalia > Rodentia > Cricetidae > Ellobius > Ellobius talpinus. The sequence goes on along the minus strand of LOJH01005258.1, from coordinate 5,506 downwards.
CCGAACCCAGCGCGCCAAGCAGCCACAAGTCAGTTTCCAAAGGTACGTCCCCGAGAGAAGCGCGAGCTCCAGCTCCCGGGGTCCCGTGGCCCGGGGTCCCTGCTGGCTGTGGCCGCCGCGCAGACACTCACCTTCCTTTCCCTGTGTCGCCGCGGCCGCCAGCGCGCAACCCCACAGCAGCGCAAGGCAGAAGCCGGTTGCCCGGAGCTCCATGCCGCGCCTCTCGTTCCCCGCAATCTCTGCTATCCGCACGCCGGCCTCGGTGCCCCGCTCCTGCCTGCTTGCCCGCCCGCCTGCCCGCCACGGACAACTTCTTCTACTCCTGCCCCAAGATCTTAATGGAAGTTGGGTGAGAACCCGCTCCTGTTCATTCATGTCCCGCGCTGACGTCACCGAAACCACGCCCTCAGGAATGTCTTTAAAGGGGCCGGGCTGCCACCCAGACTGGAGGGTGGGGAAGTGAGAGGGAAGTTGGGGTCGGGGAAGGCAGGGATTTGAGGAGGATTGTAGGGGGCCTGTGCACCGGCTGGCGTCTCCCCAGCCCCAAACCTTGAGGAGTTTGCGCGCTGCAAAGCGCCTCCAATGGTTAGTCCCCCAGGGATCTGATCTCTAAGCCCAAATGTGCGGAATGAATCTGCGCTGAGTTTTTTCTTCTCTAGCCTTTTGCCCTTGGGCTTCAGGACCTGGGAAGAAATGAGTTATAAATCAAAGATGTAAAAGTCTCCTTAGCAACACGCCTGGAGAAGGACTCCTGATAACACACACGCACGCGCGCGCGCGCGCACACAACACACAAACACACACACACACACACACACACGGGGGGGGGGAGTTCTTGAGACCTCCAGAAGATATGCCTCATCAAGGAAGGTCCTCTAAGCCGAGTGCCAACAGCAGTGCCTCTGGGAACAGTCGGAGTCAGACGCGCAGGTGCCTTCACCGCCACTTCAGAGTGGAGAGTTTAAACTTAGGCTCCAAGGCTTCCTAGGATGTGCCCAAAGGTTGCACACCTCGCCAGCTATAGAGGCAGGGTTTGACTCTGGGTCTGCTCTGTTTTAACCACTGCTCCATTTGGGGGCCCACCGCACAACCTCATGGGTAACCCCTGACCTCTGCCTCTGAATCCCAACAGAGTGCCCTTGTCCCCTGATCCCTGGATGACAGAAATGAGATGGTATGCTTTGACTCTCTGGAGACGCTCGCCTCCCACCCACCCTTTCTCTGCCAAGGTTCCTTACATCTGAGTTCATCGCCTCTCTTGCCTAGCGTTAGTGAAACAAACGGGATGCGAGGTGAACTCAGCAGCCATCCCGGCCACCCACAACTGCCTATTGCCCAGTTACCGTTTGGCCAGTGCAAAGGAACAGCTGTAACAAGCTTGGTTCTCCACGAACCTTTCTGCCCACGCCCACTTTCTTGTCCCTAGCCTTCCTCTCCTCGACTCCCCTGGCCCTGTTCATCCTGGCCCACACTATACTGTTCTGGTACCAGGTCCTCCTGGGGTCCTACCCACCAGCTTGGCCTTGGCGCCTGTTTTTTTGAGAAGCGGGTCCAGACATCTCCCCTGGAGGGGGAGAGAAAGGGTTAATTACAGGTGTCAGGGTTAATTAAAGCCTTTGATCAGAATGATGGGAAGAGGAGCCTATGACTTCTGAGAATGTGGGCACTCTAGTGTCCCTGAGAATGGCTGAACGTGTCTGGGTGAGAATGTTTGAATGTAGCAGTACTGATAAATACGAATGGCGGTATAAGGGCTGGTGTGGGGGAATTCATGAGTTCATTGTGTACATTATTGAGTGTGTAAGTCCGTCAATGCAAGCATGAATGTACATGCAAGTGTGTGCTTGAGTGTGCGAGAATCTGTGTGTGCCTGGGTGTGCCACACTTCAAGACAGTGGGGCACACCAGCCTGTGGAGGCAGCAATGAAAGTCTAGACAAGTCTCCTTGTGCCTCTGAGCCTCCCTGTGCTCCTTGGCGACACTAAGAACTTAGGAGATTCACTGTGAAGATCAAATAAGGTCACGCATGGAAACCGCACAGACTGGGATGTGGGACGCGCTAGTCAAATCGCAGCTGTTATTACGGTTACATGCGGTTCAGCAAGAGGAAGTCATATCTGGGGAGGCAGGGAATGTGGTGTGCCAGGGCCTTGTGGAAAGACACGCGCATGTGTACCTAGATGAGCCGAACATGTGACTAGCACACACATGGCATGGCTAAGTGTTCCGTTGGACATGCCAGGCTGGGGACACTGCGGTTTCTGTTGACTTCCTGCCACTTGCTTTTACTTTGTTTCGATTTTATTTTTATATGTGTATGTTTTGGGTGCCTCAAAGGCCAGAACAGTACATAGGATCCTCTGGCGGTGGAGCTATAGGCAATTGTGAGCTGCAAGATGGATGGATGTGCTTTGAACTAAACTCAGGTCCTCTGAAGAAGGGAATATTCTTAATCACCATCTCTGAAGTCCCCTGATGTGACCGTTGAGGCAATGTCAGACAAGCCCAGGCTGTTCTGGAACTTACTATGTAGCTGAGGCTGGTCCTGAACTCCTGAGCCTCCTTCCTTTACCTCCCATGTTCTAGGTTCAGAGATATGCACCAACATATTCAGTCCTAGGAGCTGTGCTAAGACCTTGCACGTGTGTGACATGACATTTACAAGCTCTGAATTTTCAGTATGACAACAGAAAACATATTGTGGGCCGGGCATCACGGTGCGCACCTCTAATCCCAGTAACAGGGAGACAGAAGCAGGCGGATCTCTGGGAGTTCTAGGTCAGCCTGGTCTACATAGAGAACTCTAGGACAGTCAGGGCTACCTACTGAGACCTGTCCTGAAAGAAAGAAGGAGGGAGGGAGGAAAACAGGCATGGAAGACAGGGCTGTTAGTGGAAAACAGACCGTGCCCTGCATCCAGGTATTCATCAGAGACCTGTTGGTGATTGAAGGAAGCTGTAAGGGAATAGGGTGTTGGCCAGTTCTCTGATGCACTGGTTTCTGTGTAGAGGTGTTCCTCTTTGTGCCATGTATGTGTTTAATGCATAGCCCCCAAAGGTGGGTCCCTCCATGTGCCAGGGTGCTGGCAGGCCGCAACGTTAGAGCCTTACACCGAGAGGTGTGTGCTGGAGTCCGGGGGTTGAGCACAAGGCTGTGTTCTCGCCCATCTGCAGCATACAACATGAGCAGAAGTTGGTGGGAAGACCTTTGCAGTGGCAGGAGGCAGGGGCTTTAGTCACCCATTAGGAGTGGCACACCCTTCTCCTGGCTGGCTCTGTGTAAGGAGATGCTAAGGGGGAAAGTTCCCTAGTGAGTCTCATAAATTGGCCCTGGAACATGGTATTTATTGTGGTGTAATCAGCTGTAATGAAGATGGAATTACCCTGTAAAGGCCCCAAGGAGCCCTAGGGGCCCGAGTGCCACTCCAGCGGACAAGGCTTCCAGGACAAGCAGGTGGAACCAGGGAGAGCGAGCATACCAGCTCACCTGCCGGCTCAGGTGCCCACCTTTGCTCTGCTTCAAGCTAGGCACAAGCAGACCACCCACAAGAACATGGATGCCTCGGTTTCCCCACCTAGCTTTGATCTCCATCTGCCTTTGGCCAAGAGCCAGATATGATCCAAAAAAAAAAAAAAACAAACTTGGGGCCAACTGCACCTAAAGGCCTTACTGCATGCCAGGCTCAGTTCTAAGCACTTTGTCAAGCTGACCCCCATAAGACGGACAATCCTGTTTCCATTGCACAAGGGGAAGGAATGACCTCAGGGGAGTCGGAGATATCACCTCAGCCAGTCTGGGCCCAGTACACAGTCCCCCACCTGCTATCCGCCACCAGGATTTCCAGGCCAGTGTCCCCTTAGTGGCTTCCAGGGGTGGGTCCTCTCCTATGTCCTCCTGGAACAATGAGGATCCTCAGCTGAGCCAAAGGAACTCTTTCTCAGATTCCTGCATCTCTAACAGTCTCTCTAACCAGCCTGGATATCTCCCTGAGGCAGGAGTTGCCTGTGATGCATCTGTATTCCTGGAGCCAAGAGAGAAAGGGCCTGCATGCGGGAGTTAATCCACAGCTGCTCATGTCTGATGGTGAACTCACCCTGCAGTCCCAGGCTGACCTCAAACTCAGAGATCCGCCTGCCTAGGCCTCCCAAGTGCTGGGATTAAAGGCCTGCATCACCACCTGGCATTTTTAACATTTTTGAGACAGTGAAACGGGGACTTGCTGAGTCTGCCAAGCAGGCCCTTATTCTTGTGCTTTTGCCTCCCTAGTGCAGGAGGGGGGGTGTGGGTGGATACATGGAGGTCCCGCATATCTGCCTCCTGCTGCATAGCATATATGTGACTTAACTATGTGGTTTGTAAAAAAAAGCTCAATAATGGGTTTGTATCTTCCAGGGCAGGGCCTGGGATTCCATGAGATCCCACGTCAGTGCCCTTGGTGGCTTGAATGGGTCTACAGTCAATGTACCTTAAATTTCAGCTATTCCTCCAGGTACGATCAAGTCACTTCTGAGGACTGACTGAGCCAACTAAATATCCCCCACGAACAAGCCCAAGCTCAGGTGTACTATACTACCTCCCCCTTAAGCAGGGTGGTCCTTGAGGAGCAGGGGCCTCGTTCTCTCCGTTTCTCTGACCCCAGTGGTGCCTGGCAAACTGTAGGTGTTCAGCAAATATTTGTGGACCGCACACAGGCTTTTACTAGAGCCTCCTTTTCAAAAGAACGCATTTTCCAAGCGCTGGGGAAAAATGAAATCGGCTGATTTCAAGCAGTGGCACAAGAGGAAACCCTTGTGTAATTGCGGGGCTTCCCCCACCCACCCCCAGAGCTGGATTAGAGGCTACACCGCTTCCTCTGGGGCTTGCAAGCGCTTCCTGGGACCCTTTGAAGTGGGTTCTCCGCAAATCCTGCCCGCGGGGGCTCGGGGCGGGGCCTCCGCTCGGTCCCCCCCAGGGTCACCGGGGTGCCTTCCGCCCACCTCCAAGCTGAATTCTCAGCACCCCCTCCAATTCCCGCCCCTAATTCCGCTGGGCCTTCCCTCCCCCATCTGTCCACACCCTCCCGGCCTTGCCGCTGGGTTTATCTGTCTGGTCCTTACCTTGCTTCCCTGTCTAGCCTCAGAGTGTCAGGCCTACAGAGAAGTATTTTTTAAAAGCAAAGCAGTCCAGGCGTGGTGGCTCAGGCCTGCAAGTCCAGTGATTGGGACTCGAGGCACGAGAGGACTTGCCCGAGGTCAAGGCCAGCCTGGGCTTCATGATGAGACATCAAAGCAAAAGAAGAGCTCGTGAGGAATTTATGAATCCTGTTGTGTGCCAGGGGAACGCAATGCCAGTATGCAGCACCCAAAAGCTCTGAGAAGTGTTTTATGCATTAAAACATGAATCCCACCTTAAAGCTGACTTTCCACCCCCAAGACCACCCTACTCCTCTCCACATGTATGGAATACAGGGAAATCAAACCCCTGTTTTTCTTTCCTTGTTTGTTTTGTGATTTTTGTTTTGTTTTTT
>LOJH01005257.1:7712-28734 GCA_001685095.1 Ellobius talpinus | reverse complement strand
CCATCTGAGGCCTGGTCAGATGGACCAAGGCCAGGACTGGGTGTTGGGTGTGCGGAAGGCCACTACTCTCTTGTGGGCCCAGGAATGGATGAACACCCACCTCCTCCTGGCCCCCCAGGCTTACTTTTCTAGCTTCATCTCTCCAACAAGCCTGTCTGCTTCAGCGTCCACTTCCAAAGAGGCAGTTGTGTTCTGTAAAGCAAGTGATCCAGATAAATGGCCTGACCCCTGGCAGGGGAGGGCCAGCAGAGTGACCACACCTCTGGGTAATACCCACAGAGCCCAGGAAGCAGGGAGAAAGGCTTTGGCCTTGTGATTCTGAGAGTCCTGGGCTGTCAGCCTGGGAAGAGGCAAGGGCTGAAAGTCCCGCTGACCTGTCTTCACAATAGCCACCCACTGCTTCCCTCAAAAGCTACTAAGGAAGAGAAGCCCAGTGAGCTACAGCTTGAAACCGGCAGACCGGCCACACATCTCTAGTGCCCCCTGCTGGGAACATCACTGTAGATGCTCCACAGGCCTCTAGTGTCCCCTATTAGGGGAGATGCTGGACACATGCAGGGGCCACCAACAGGGTGACCCAATCAATGGATACAAATCAGCAGTGGAAAGAAAATTTGAGCAAATTAAGGGTTAAGCAAATTCACAAATGAAGGCGTACTCCAAGATATGCATGGATGAATAAGTGATGAAGATGGACCCGCTGAACAAAGGGTTAAGCAAATGAATCTGTGAGTAATTGAATAAGTGGTGGGCATAGGGGCCAGAAAAGGGACAGCGTATTTCACGTAAGAATGAGTAATTGACTTAATTAAAAACTGGACAAATAGGTGAATGGGTGGATGAAAAACCACACACACGCATATCTGAATCACCAAAGACAGGCAGCTGGGAACTGTTTTGCATAGTGGAGGAATGAATTACTGAATGAATCAAAGGACAAGGGAGGGACATCCACACATAAACAAGCAAGTGCACAGGGGACGCTGGTGAGAAGGGTCTCTGGGAGGTGCAGGTGAGGCGGTGTCCCCAGGCTCAGGCTTTGATCTGGGTCCCTACCCAGCTTACCATGTGGACCAGGAAAAGAGGGACCAGGGAGGAGTTTGGAAGCACAGCAAAGGCCTGGGTCTCCAGGGCAGGGTCGAGTGAGAGGCCTGAGGGCTGGATGCTCAGGCGTGGAGGAGAGGAAACGAAGATCAGCAGCTGCACCTCTGTGCTGGGGAACTTCAAGGCCACCTGCGGTCTGGTACAAGTGACAAATGACAGAAGAGGTCCCTTTTACCTGAGACCCATGCAAGCCATCCATCCTCCTCCTAGGCCATCCAGGTGAGGTAAGAACAATGGCCACAAGGCCAGGGTTCAAGACAGACCTCCTGGGCACTTCTACCCACCACACCTCCTCAGCCGCCACCTCCTTGTCGAAATCCCTAGACACTGTTGGAAATGGACTGCTTGTGCTCCTGTCCTGCAGTTCCCATTAGAGCTTAGAGATGGCTGTCTGCAGAAGCCAGGTTGAATGAGCTCTGAGCCGAGGGCTCTTCTCAGAGGAAGGGACATCAGCGCATCCCTCTACCTCCCTGTGGACTAGTGGCTGGCATACTGTCCTCCCAGAACCCCAACCTTTGTCTTCCAGTCCACAGAACTCATGAGAAATAAATTTCTGGCTTAAGCCATTCAGCCTACAGAAGGAACCTGCCTGTCCACCTCGTCTACAGCAACCTCATCTACCCATTGCTGTCACCATCACAGGGCACACGCGTGGTTTGTTCATGTGCACCTGAATGGAAAGTTCTGTCTTCACAGGACTGAGAGAAGAACATGAAGGAATCAGAGAGAGGAGAGGAGGGCAGTGAGGGAGGGAAGTTCAGGGGTGGGGGAGGTAGAAGAGATAGGTGGGGGGACGGTGGGTAGGCAGTCTGTTCTGTTGGTCCCCAGTTCGGCAGAGATTTGATGGGTGGATGAGCCTCCCTGGCACTCCAGAGAGTGAGCGAGGAGACAAGGCTTTCCTACCTTGGGCAGGAAGGTCCCAAGGAACTCAGTGTTCAGTCGGAATTTGGAATCCTTTGGCAACTGCGGTGAGGAGGGGTGAGGACATTAGGAGACGGTTAAAGCTGAGAGGAATAGGTGCATGCCAGGCCGGGTGAGACACTGCATATCAGTGCACACTGGTGCCCCTGTGCCAGTACCACCGGGCTCCACAACTTGGTTAGTTATTGGTGAGGAAGGGTGGGCGTGGTCAGTGACAGCTGCTGTCACACCAATCACAGGATGGCCCGCTTCATCCAGCCTGCCTCTGTGCTACCCCTTCAATCCCGCGAGGCCCGACCCCTGCCACCTTTGACTCCTGAGGTACACCAGCCATGGGGCCCAGTCTTGCTGTGAGTAAGCAGCCTGGCTGGCCCCCATGGGTGGTCTGTGTTTGCTTCCATAGTGAGTCGTGGCCATTCTGCATGTCTTCCTATACACAGAGGAGAACCTGATGGTTTTGAGGAGTGCTGTAAAAGGGGCCCAGCATATAAGTGGCCTGACTGGGATGGCTGTACCTACCATGCTGTAGAGAAGGGGGTTACTTCACCATGTACAGATGGGGAAACTGAGGTCCAGAGTGAGTCCAGCCATGAACACGTGGTAAGCGTCAATGATGCTAAGTCAGCAGTGGGAACAGCATATTGTGGGGTGTGGCTGCTCTCCACTGAGCTCTGGGCTCCCAGCCTCTCGCACTGTTCTTTCAGTTAAAACTCACAATGGCCTCTGGGGAGGACACTAGTGTGGGTGACTTACAGTTGAGTCTGAGGTACAGGGATACGTTAGTGACCTAGAGTCCCTCGGTTGAGACACTTGACCCTGGGGCTCTACCCCTGGGAACAAAGCCTCCCACCTAGGTCTACTGGACATGGAGTCCATGCTCTTCTGTGCTAGTCAGCCACACTCACCATTTGGTCCCTTAGGGTCATTTGCAAGGTTCCAGACTCTTGATATGCAAACCCGGCAGTGTTAAAGAAGTAGTTGGAGATGCCCAGTTGTACCATGTAGCTCTTGTTAGGGGAGAAACTCATTGCTGGTGGGGTAATAGGAAGTGGGTCGTGGTGTCTCCTCCAGAAAAACTCCCCCTGGGTGGAAAGCACAGAGCAGGTCTGGATGTCCTAGGATTGCAGGTAAGCAACTCGAGTCCAGTACAAGATGGGAGGGAACCAGCAGGGCACAACCAGGAACTATTGGTGGCAGCGTGGGGCACCGGGGGGCACTTTCCAGCATCCTGGGGCATGAGACGGTCACACAGCCCAACACCTCCTCCCACTGCACCATTCCCCTCCCTCTTGTCAGTCAGCTCAGCAGCCATCAAAAGAACAGTGGCCTCCAGGTTGCTTCCTCTGTCCCGTTAACAGACTCAGGAAGGCTGAAGTGTGCATTTTTGGTAAGTGTCACATGCTACTTGAGAGGACACCTGTCCCTTGTGTCTCTAAGAAGTGATCTGGCAACGTGTGATGAGAAAAGATTGCTTATTAGGAGGAAAAACAATGTCTAGCTCAGGAAAGCCACTTGTAGACACATATGGTAGAATACCACTTATGTAAAATTTAAAGAGCACAGAAAATCTAAATGTGTACCAAAGGACAAACGTCATTTCAGTGCAGTGCCTGGTGTGGGCAGGAGGGCAGTGGGGAACATTCCCTGAAGCTTTGGCATCATACATGCAGGTGACCCTGTGCCACTGAGTTACAGCCCAGCCATGTTCTCTGAACCTTTGAATCACGCTGTCATTTAAAGTTAATGTCCACATTGCCCACACAGCGGAAGACCACATAGTTCCTTTCTTTTCCTTTTCTTTTCCTTTTACCTTCCTCCCTTCCTTCTTTCTTTCTGAGACAGGGTCTCTTTGTAGCCCTGACTGACCTGAAACTTGCTATGTAGACCAGACCGAACTCACAAAGATCCTCCTGCTTCTGCCATTTGAGTGCTGGGATTAAAGGCCTGCATTACCGCACCCAGCTGACCAGGCAGTTCTTAAAAATAGTGGACACCAGCTCCAATATGTATCCTTAGGAGAGAAATACGAGCAGGACAGCACCATCCCCCATGCAAAACAGGTCACCAGCCAAGAGCAGGTGAATGCATTTGCACATGTGTATATGTATATATCTGTGCAAGTGTGTACATATATGCATGTGTGTGTATGTGTACATGTATGGATGCCATAGGTATGCACATGTGTGTGCATACATGTGTACATATGCATATACCCAGATGTGTGCATGTGTGTAGAGTGTGTGTGTGCATGTGTGTCCATGTGTATGTGTAGGTGTGTGCACTGCTTGTGTGTATGTGGGTATTTTGAGCATTCAGTCTTGTCCGGCATCTCTGGAGAGTAGTCTTGAGTGGACAGAGAGCTTTCAGGATGCTCTTTCTTCCTAGATCACCACGCAGCTTTGCCTGCCCCAAGTTCTTGTTTTTCTATCCTCCATCTGCCCAGTTAACATCCATCACCTCTCCCCAGGTCCCAGACCATAAATGCCCCCAAGCTTGTCCTTGGGGATAATTAGAGACCCAGGCTCCCTACTCACACTTGCCCATCTTATGAATAACTCTTGTCATTTTAGTAACCAGCATGCCACACACTGGACAAAATGGCCTGGTTTGGTACCAACTGCAGCTCTGGTTAGCTGCATGGGACATCTGAGAAAAGTCCAGCTGTCCCAAGTGGGGCACTACTGTCTAGGGTGGAACCTTATTCTGGCTGTTCACTGAAGAACAGAGCCATCAGTAGGAGGCCACAGGAGACATTTTTGTGGGTGTCTTAGGAGCTGTCCACATTGTACTCTTCTGACTCAGTGATGAATAGCAGTGCTTACAAAAGGATCATGAAGTGTGTGTGTGTGTGTGTGTGTGTCTGTGTGTCTGTGTCTGTGTTTGCATCTGTGCTGTGTGGATCTGTTTCTATGCCTCTGTATGCTCTGTTTCTGTCTCTCCTTGTGTCTGTTCCCCCTCTTGCTTTCTCTGTGTATGTTGTATTACTGTAGAGAAGTTTTGGAGGCTCTAAATCAGTCTTGAGTGTGCTTTATTTCTGCATTGTATGATTTAGGCCAGTAGTTCTCAATCATGAGTTGTGACCCCCCACAGGGGACACATATCAGATATTTACATTATGATTCATAATAGTAGCAAATTTACAGCTATGAAGTAGCAATGAAATGATTTTATGGTTGGGGTCACCACAACATGAGGAACTGTGTTAAAGGGTCACAGCATTAAGAGAGTTGAAAACCACTGATTTAGGCAATGTCACTCCTTTTCTTCCCTCTGTCTTGCCAACCTTTACCCCCATCCAACAAATTTCCGACACCTACCCTACACCAAGCATATTTCCAGGTGCTGTACATAGAGCAGTGAACAATGCAGTCCCTGTCCTCTCTTGACTTTGTATGTGGTGGTGGGGGGTGTAATTAGCTCTGCTGAGATAAAGGCAGTGTTGGGGGCTATTTCAGCAAGAGTGGTTGGTGAAAGCATCCCTAGGAAGACTTCCCTGGGAAGGCCCAGTTTGACCAAGAACCAGAAGGAAGCAGGGAGAGTCATGTGCATATCTGCCACGGAGCACCCTGGGCAGAAGGGAGAGTGAGCATAAAGGCCCTGGGTCCGGGGCAGGCACAGTGAGTTTCTGGAATGTTGGTGGCCAGCATGACTGGAGCAGGGGATGCAGGGGAGTGTGGAGTGGGGCAAAGCAAATAGGAAGAGGTCAGTTTCCAGGGTTACAGGGCACGTATTTGAGCAGGTACCCATCTCTGGGGAAACCTCACCTTTAGCTGCCCTTCCAGGAACTCAGCTGTGGTTCTAAGAGTCAGCAAACTGTAGTCAATTGCGGCCATTTCATCCACTCTGGCAACCACTAGACACGGAGAAGATAGGCTGTGAGCTGGCTCCAGTGGCAGTAGCCTGCACGGGTGCAAGGGGAACTGTGGTCTCTTTCCATCACCCCTGCAGGACCCCTGCAGGACTCCCTGAGGTTCCCAGAAAAGATGTGAAGTCTGGCGATGGAGACTGGGTTGGAGCACCCAGTGTGTCAACGTCAGGCTCTGGGTTCAGTCCCCAGACTCATGTACACATGTATACACACACACATACACATTCACACATGTACTCGTGCACATACATACACACATACATGCACTCATTCGCACAGATAGCAGTGGCTCAGTGAGGGGGCAACATGTTTGTAATTCCATCATATGAGAGGCAGAGGTGGGAGTTTGAGGCAGAGACTGAGAGTTTGAGGCTAGCCTGGGCTGCAGCGTGAAATCGGGGAAGAGAGAGAAAGAGGAGGCTGTTCTTTGGTCCTGCACCAGAACATGTGTTATGGGCCAGCAGCGTGCAGTCCACAAGGGGGCAGTCCTGTCTGAGGTTTTTAAGACCCCAACTTCCAGTGGGTGTGATCAAGACACATCATATAAATGTATGAAATTGCCAAGAATAAAATTTTATCTCCACACTGGGATCTGGATTCTTCTAGATGGCTCTGTCCCTCTCTGAGTCTTAGTTTCTTCAGGAGTGAAGTGAGGAGGCTGGGGCAGGAGGATGCCCACCAGCAGGAGCTGTGACTCATTGTCATTTACTCTATATAGAGATATTGTTCCCTTTTCAGGGCATGGGAACTGATGTCTAGAGAGAAGTGGGCAGTCTCATCTCAGGTTGTGTGTGTCATTGGCCTCAGAGAGCCAGGGTGCGTGTGGGGGTGCTGGGGTGCCAAGGTACAGGGGTACTGGGGTGCTGGGGTTCAGGGTGTTTGCCTTCTGCCTGACTGGAGGAAGGAGTTGGCTTCCACTTCACTTCTGAATGCAGAAGGAACTGGCCCGATGCTAGATGTGGAGGACTGCAGCCCTCCCTTCCCCTCGCCACCAGGCTCAGGCCTGCTCCATCCACTCTGCCTCCCTTCTAGCCCTCCCAATCCTCTTCCATCCTCAGCCCACTCCCAGCCCTCACCTGGAAGAGTCTGGATGTAAGGCTGCAGCTTGGTGGACACCGAGATGGCCACAATTCTGCAGATCTAGGGACAACCAAAGAAATGCCAGTGAGCTTCAGAAGTGGTAAGTGAGAGTCCAGACACACCATCTCCATCTTCTCTCTGTGGTGATAGCAAAATACAGAGACCAAGTGATTCACAGGGAACACAGGTTTATTTAGCTCATGGCTCCTTCAAGTCCATGACGACAAGGGGACAGAGTCTGCCAAGAGGCTTCCAGATTGTAACAAGGTAGAGAGTGGAGCTTGGCAAGAAAGAGGCATGTACTAGCTTAGAAACCCCTACCTCTATCTATATAAAGCCACCAAGGCCATCGTGGGGCTCATTTAACCCTATTGCCACCCACAGTGCACCACTAAACACCATTAACAGATTAATTTGGGGATTAAGAGTCCAGCACATGAACTCTGTGGAGATAAATCCAAACCACAGCACACGCTTTCACTTCCTTTAGTGTCTTGTTAAAAATCATGCAGCTAGCTGGGTGGTGGTGGTGCACGCCTTTAATCCCAGCACTCAGGAGGCAGAGGCAGGTGGATCTCTGTGAATTCGAGGCCAGCCTGGTCTACAAGAGTTAGTTCTAGGACAGGCCCCAAAGCTACAGAGAAACCTTGTCTGGAACCCCCTCCCCCCAAAAAAAAGAAAAAGAAAAAAAATCAAGCAGCTAATCAAGTTTCCTTTTTGTCTTTGGCCACTGGATGCTTAGAAACAATTAACTGTGTAAGACTACATTGCCTGCATATCTGCAGCCCGCGCCTTTCCTGCATGGGAACTTCCCAAATGGGTATTTATGGGTCCTGGGCTATAGCACTGTGTTCTCTGTTGTTCTCAGTTGTCTGACTTTTCTTCTCTTTATCTGTTTCTCGTTATCTCAGATCCTTCATAGAATGAAGTGGCAAACAAATACAATGAGGTCCGTGGTCAGTCTTCCCTTCTCCGGGTTTTGGATAGCAGGGCACCTTCTAGGCTTGGGTGTGTGTAGGTGCCCTCACCTTACTTAGCCTTGTGGCTGGAGAAGCTGTTTCTGGCAGCTTCTCACACACTGGCCTGAGAACTTTGGCTGACCTTGTTCTCTCCCTTTCTCTAGAGCCCTCTTACCTCAGCTGCAGCAAGGAACTGATCAATTGCGGCAGCCTGAATAACCAAACCTCTGCCTTTGGCAAAACTGGGGTTACCTATGATCAACCACAATCCAAAACTATTAAGTGGAAAGTTCTAGAAATAAAGAATTTTCAAGTTTTAAATTGTGTGTCAGTTTGAAGAGATGATGCAACCTCCCTCCACCCCGTCTAAGACATGAATGACCCCTTTGCCCTTCATATCCGAGCTGTATCCACTACCTGCGGTCAGTTACTCAGTAGCCATACGGGTCCTCAGATTGACCTCCGTGTTTGTGCTCATGCAGCCGGGAGTGACTTGATATGGGCTCTAAGGTCAGGCACGTTGCAGCCGGAACCCTTACAATGGTCTCTTATCAAATCTGAGCCACGGTGTGCGCTCTAAGGTCGGGCACGGTGCAGCCGGAACCCTTACAACGGTCTCTTATTAAATCTGAGCCGCGGTGTACGCTCATTTAGGATATGTTTTATCCTTGGGCTGATACAGTGCCTAAGATTTGTCCCTAAAGGCAGGAAAAGGCTGGAATGGGGGGACAGCATTCTATGGGCTAGGTCCCCAGCTGGATAAAAGGAGACGATACCCCAGCATTCGTCTCTCTGCTTCGTGACTGGATGTGCCGTGACTAGTCACCTCAGTGTCTTGCTGCCCTGTCTGTGCTTCCATGATGGACTGCAAACTACAAATTAACCCTCCCTACCTTTGTCAGGTTTTGAACCAGCAATGAGTAGAGTAGTTAATGCAATTGCTGGGAGACTAGGCCAAGAGGAAAAAGGAATGTTGGGAATTGAAGACAAGGTTGAGTGGCTACTGCACATAGAGAGTAGCAATGGGTGAAGAGGGAACCGAGACAGAGTTAGGGTGAGACACCTACTCAATTAAAACAAACAAGCAAGGATGAAAACTCCCTCAGTCTGGGGAAAGAAGTGACATTTAAGTACACTAAGTATTTGGAACCCCGTGTTGACTCTACCGGAAGAGAACCATCTCAGGTCATATTGTAGCTAAAACCAAGAAGCTAGCATGACAGAAAGTGCTTACAAAAGCAAAATGACCAGAGCAAAGGCATACCTGACCACCGAAGCCCTAAGGCAAGGAGAGCGGTGATGCATTTCAGTCCTCAAACAGAACTCCAACCAAGAGCTCTGCCCAAAAACAGCTATCCTGGGACAACACCAAGGGAAATAAAGATCTACAATGCCCATCGGCATGCTAAAGCTAAAACATCCATCCGCATGCTAAAGCTAAAACGTCCATCTGCATACTAAAGGTACAACGTCCATCCTCAAGCTAAAGCAATTCTTTCAACTACACCAGTGCTGTAGGTGATACTTAGAGGAACTGGGGGGAGGGAGTGCATGACACAGTGGAGGCACACACCAGCCTGAGAGCTTGGGCAAAGATACATCTCTCACATTCTCACAGTAAACTAGAAAGCCTTCAGGAGAAAGAAGTTAGTGTGCACCCCTCAGTGACAACCCCGAATGTGCAGTTCGGTGGTAAAAATGCTTGCCACACAAGAGTGAGGGCCTGAGTTCGAGTCCCCAGAACCTATGCAGAAGCTGGGCAGGTAGCACAAGCACCTGAAACCCTGGTGCTCCCTATGGAGAGATGGAAGGTGGCTACAGAAAAGTGCCCAGAAGAAGCCTGAGCATCATTTTGCCTGGTGTAGGCTGCAGAAAAGTAACCAAGAGACTTTCATGTCTCAGACAAGGTGGAAAGTGAGGATGGGTACCTGAGTTGTCCTCTGACCTTCACACGGACAGAATGGCACAAGTGTGTCTACATTCACACTCATGAGTGCACACGTACCCAGTGTGTACACACAAACACACACACACACACACACACTCCACTAATGTAAATGGCCTTAACTCGCCAATGAAAAGATGCAGACTGTAATCCCAGCACTGAGGAGGCAGAGGCAGGCTGATCTCTCTGAGTTCAAGGCCAGCCTGGTCTATGGAGTGAGTTCCAGGACAGACAGGGCTACATAGAAAAACAACAAAACAACCTTAAAAAAAAAGATGCAGATTGGCTGAATGGATTAAGGAATAAAGTGTCCACTTATTTGCTGGACCTTGGTTTGCAAGACCTCCTAGGTCTTCGCAGTGGATGGGGGAGGTAAGGAGGGATGGAAGATTTGGGAAGGAAGAAGGGAAAAGGGAAGGAAGGGGTGGAGACGCTGCCCCTGGAATGTACTTCTGTCACAGGAGGCTCTGAAGTCCCAATAGGAACTGGACCATCCTCTATGGCTCCTATGTCACTTCTCTCACTGGCCCAGACTGGGAGGGGTAGGGGACGGCTGAACACTCTGGCTGCTTCTCAGGTACTGCCTGCTTCACTGCCCCATTGCTCACCCAACAGGCTAATGGGGGGCTCCAAATCAGCCAGTCTTGTGGAGTCTCTGCACTCCCATGGCCTCAGTTTCCCTCTTGGCCGACTCCCCGGCCCACTCCAGCCTGCTCAGGCCCACTTGTAGCCTTGTGCCACCTGCCACCTCACTTCCTCAAGCCAGGGCTGCTGCCAAGAAGGATGCCCTGCTGGTGATGACCTTCAGGGACCCAATGCCAGAGCACATACAGAGGGTTCTTGCAATTGTGCTAAGCTATGTCTGTCCTCAGCATGGGGGATACCTTGCCATCTGTACCCTTGCCATCACCCTGCTCCATATTCCACAGGGGTCCCTCCTAGTGGCAGCAAGAAATCACGGAGATGCAGCGTCTTCCTCGGTGGTGTGTATTCTAGGGCAGGGCCCAGCAGGGGTGAGCAGGGGAGGGGAGGGCGGCTAGGGGAAGACAGCAGAGGCTGCTGTGAAGAAGCTAGCGGGAGGTAAGCAGAAGCCTCTTGGCGGTTACAGGAAGGCTTGCTGAGTAGGGGGCCCTGCCCTTCCCTGCTCTGTTTGTGGAACTGTCTGTAAAGCACTGGCTGGGCTCTGTGGATTTAAAGGCTCTGTGGATGCTGAGAGGTTGAGATGAAGGCCAAGGTGCCCAGCACGATTAAGATGTTGCTCTGAGGCCTCGGCTCTGCCACCACTGATGGCCACCTACCTTTTCATTGATGCTGTTTCTCAGGGAAGTCTCGATTTTCTTGTGGAACAGATGAATCAGCCACCTGGAGGGGACATGTGGGGACATACAAGGGATTTTCAGGTGTGTCTGGGAACCCTGGCAACTAGCTCTGGCTCATGCAGCCTTCATTAGACATTTCTCCCCCACTTGCAGCAACCCATTTACGGGACTATTTTCTTAATAGCTACAGACACCTGCCCCACCCCACNCCTCCCCACGGCCCTCCCCCTCTGTAAACCAGCCACATTGGTTTGCCATGTTCCCTGGTATCTCGGCTTCCTCTTGCCACCGTTTGCACATGTGGGTCCCCCCTCCCCCGTCCCAAACACCCCATCGCCAACTTCTACCTACTCACCCTTTTCATCTCGGTTCAAATGTCATTTTCTCCTGCCCCCAGACTGGGCCAGGTCCTCCAGTTCTAAGTGTCTGGGGCACTTTGTACCTTTTTTAAGTCTAGGTTCTTACCGCCCTAAGTGAGCCCTTTACTGA
Organism: Ellobius talpinus; assembly: GCA_001685095.1. NCBI lineage: Eukaryota > Metazoa > Chordata > Mammalia > Rodentia > Cricetidae > Ellobius > Ellobius talpinus. The sequence goes on along the minus strand of LOJH01005257.1, from coordinate 17,049 downwards.
TGTAATAACCTTGCTAAGGTCCCCCACCCCCCAACCACCCCAGACCTGGAGTTTTAAGAGAACAGGCTGGGTTGCCTGAGGGTCTAGGGTCAGACAGCCTGCCTTGACTACTCCTTGGTGGTCCCTGGGCAGACTGCATGAGAGTGCGACGATGCTGAGCAGTGCCGGCTGCACAGTGAGGCTCTGGTTGATGAAGTTAGTTGTGAGGTTTGGTTAATGCCTGCCATCTTCTGTGCAGGCTTCTGGTGCAGGGCCAGCACACAGGCGATTGGAGGCCTGTCAGTACTGAGCTGGGCCTTGAGGCAGTGTCTCTCCACCCCGCCCCCGTCCTGCCCTGCTCACACCCAAGGCTCTGAAAAGGTCTGTACAGAGGTGAGTCCAAAGATATAATTTCTGAGGAAGGGAGTTTGGGGGACAGTCTCCTCTTGGGACTGCAGCCCCAGGAGACCTACCTCAGCATGCTGCCGAGATTTGGATATGAACCCTGTCAATGTGACTGCTACAGGCAGAACATTCCACAGTGAGGCGGCCTGGGGGGGTTCCTACCCAGCTGCAGGTCAGTGGAGATGAAGACACCTTGGACACTTAGATCAAACTTGCCGCAGGCTTTGCTGATGGGGAGACAGAGAGAAGTGACCTGGAGTGAGAGAAGTGACCTCCTCATACTTCTCCGGTCAGCGGGGGACCTCAGGTTCCCTGTCAGCACCGCCCTGGGGATAGGGGTGTGTCAGAGACAAGAGGCAGCTGCGCAAACCTCACAACACTGGATGTTGGGGTTCTAACCTGATATCCCAACCTGATTTTCACTTGGCATTCTGCCCCCCATGCCCCGTCCCACCAGAGCCCTTGCTGTGTGGCTTTGTGAAGGTTTCTTAACCTCTCTGAGCTTCTGTTTCTTCACTAGCAGCTAAACATGCGCATGACAATTTCATCTCTCAAGATTTGAGGGTTCCGTGTCACGACTTTAAGCAGTTACTGACCCAGTAATTGACTAATGAACTTAATTAATCACTTACCCTGTAAGCATGAAGTGAATTTATATAAGACAGGGGACACAGTGTGCTTGACCAACTCTGCCTTTTGCACTTTTTCTGTTTCTAAGACTGTGCTCTGGGTGACACACAGGACTTCAGAGAAGAAGCCAAGCCTCTCAGCTGGGCCTTGTTGATACACAAGATAGAGACAACGCATCATGGCTACTGTTTCAAGTCACTGAGACTGGGATCTTGGTTACACAGCAGCAGTAGCTGGTGAACACAGGAAGAAACCAAAAGTCCTGCTTAGCTTTCCCTCCTGAGCCACGCTCGCCGACTCTTCACCCGTTCTGCCTTGCCACGTTCTGCACTAGGGTGTGACCCGACTCAGCTATTCATGCAAGGTGGAGTGTTTTTAAGTGACCCTCCCACCTGGTGGCGACACATGTCTATGTCTCTAGACAAGGCAGAAGTGGACAAGCCCAATACCTTGGCTCAGAAGTCTCCAAGTGTCACCAGCCCACCCAGCAATCCTAGCACCTGAGACTCACAGGAAGTTCTTCTTTGATTTCCATCTTCCTCTGATCTTGATGCTGGCATCCTTGATGGACAGCTGGAGCCTGTCCGTGGGCAGCAGACTGATCTGGGCATTAGGGATGTGAAATCCGTCCACTGTCATACTGCGGAGGAAAAAGCTCCCAGTCAGCATCCGGGGCCAGGAGGGCTTCGAGAGGCCCTTCACCTATGCGTCACCCTAGGTGTGTCATTTAGGCTGCTTGGGTTCACAGCAGACAGGTGGTCTCCATCTCGTAGGGTGAGTGACTGTCAACAAAGATGGCCGACACTGAGCCTTGACCACGGGCTCTGTATAGGGTGTTAAGTGTCCACCCGTTCTCACTGTTGGAAACGTGAAATATGCTGCCGTGACACGTAGTAGGTGTGCCTGATGTCTGCGGGAGATATATAGTAGGTGCTTCATATGTCTGCTGAATGGACCTGGCATGAAATTCTGGGGGTTTTCTGTCCAGCAGCCACACCCCCTTTCTTACAGCAGACATGCAAGTGTATTTAGGGAGCCCATCTCACCCGTTCCATGCTAGGAACCCACCTGTCTTTCTGGAGTGGGGAACGACTTAAGCTTAGACGGTTAGTTTTTTGTTGTTGTTGTTGTTGTTGTTGTTGTTGTTTTTTACTCCTCTGGCACAGTGATTGGTTTAGGGACACATACATTATTTAAACTGGCCTATCAGAGTGTACCTCAGAGCTTTGGCTGGTGTTGCAGGAGAAGGCTTCTTCCTGGACAGAGAGCTTAGGGGTTGCGCTCTTAGAACTACCCGGTGACGCTCTTGTCTCTAGGGGACTGAAAGGACCTGACACTGAGGTGGTAAGAGAGACCGATGTCCAGTGACTCAAGAGCCTGGCTCAAGCAGGTGCTGCAGCTAGACTACCCAGTCATGTGAGGCTGTGCCTCAGGCACAGACCGTTTTCCTGTCCTCGGAATCCACGTGTGTAGCGCAGGTTTGGGTTTCATGATGTCTACTGTGGAGTGGTGGAGGGTGCTGGAAAGACAACCTCCAGGCTCAGCTTGAGGCGCAGTAAACCTTGGGCTGGTGTGCATGATGGGTTGGGAGGGTTGAAGTCCATGAGCTGAGAACTTGGCCACAGGACTTGGGTTCCCGCGACCTGTGTCGGGAGGCCTAAGCCTCAGCTAGCCTCACCTGTAGAATTCCCAGATGCTTCGTCTTGAAGATTCCAGAGAAGTTGGGAAGTTTGATGGTTTCTAGCTCCTTCTGCAGCACGGTCACGCCCTCCTGGCATGTTAGAGGGCAGAGCAGAGACAAGCTCAGCTTAGGAGCAGGGCTGGAGGACCCCAGCAGTTCCAGACACCTGGGCCTGGCCTCAGCGACGACAGCGGGAAGGGCAGGGCTGAGCAGGGCTCTGTCTTCAGACAGCCAGGATTTGAGCCTTTGGCTCACCCACTCCTCCCGCACTGTGTGCCACTTTGATATCACTGAAGCAGACAGAAAGGTGGCCGTGTCCCAACACTGCACTGGGAGCCCTGGGATAAATCATTCACATGCAATGGGCCATTCTTCTTTTGAACTTTTTCCAACCATTTGAACTCAAAGACAGTCTTTAAGGGGTGTGTGGGTGCACCTGTAATGCCAGCACTGGGGATGTTGAGGCAGGAGAGCTTGTATTTAAGGCCATATAGCAAGACCCTATTTCTAAGAAACAAAGCAACTGCCTGGGGGGGTGGCTCAGTAGTTAAAGTGATGGCCACACAGTATAAAGACCAGAGCCCAGATCCCCAGGCCCCATATAAATGCTGGATGGTGTGGTGACTTGTCCGTAATACCAGGGCTCATGAAGGGGGACAGGGGTCCCAGAGCAAGCCGACTGCCTAGAACAGCTGTACCAGTGAGCTCCGGACTGAAGATTTGCCTCGAAATGTAAAGTGGAGTGCACCCAAGAAAGACACCCGGTGTCAACCTCTGGCATCCACACGACCCTCGCTCACACACAACCATGTGTGCCCACGCACATATATGAACATGAAGAATCCCCCCCAACAGTGCATGGTGCCTGAGGGACAACACCTGAGGTTTCCCCTGGCTCCCAGATGTACCCACACCCTTGTGTTCACTCCCATGATCATGTACACATATACCCCCCAAAACAAACACCCCCTTTTACTAGATCATAGCTCATACAGAAATACACAGCAAGCCACATTGAGCTTGTGGGCTATAGACTGTGAATCCTGGTCTGATATAACAGCCCCAAACATCCAGCCAAGCATCTTTCTCCACACCTTGCTCTGGGCTGTATTCCCACTGACACCCACCTCTACAGCCTCCAGGCTTTCTACAGGACCTTCATCTGGAGTCCCCTGTTCTACCTCTAACTTCCTTCAGGAAGCTTCCTGACACAGATATTACTATCCTCAAAGTCTTGAGTGTCTCATTTGAAGCACCCATTTTTCTTTGTAATTAGGCATCTATTCACAATGACTCTGATTGATGTCACTCTCCTTTGCTAAATGAAAGTCCTCAGAAGTTGGCAGCAATGTCGGTTGTTATGTATTAATGCATCTCTGGTATTTACCGGGGTGCCTGGCACTTACTGTTTGCTGGGTAAATAAATGAATGCCCCAAAGGCAGGAATTCTGCCACCAGTGAAGATGTGTCTAACTGCATCAAGGATCCAATTAACCAGGCAAACATGTCGCCTGAGGGGAGAGAAGGGAGGCAGTGAGGTGAGCCGAACAGGCTTCCGGTTTCCCAAGAACCAAGTGGGACGGACAGCAACAATAAATGCACGGGGTCTTCCTGTCCACCAGGCCCTGCTTGCTGCAAAGCTGAGCAATCCAAGGAATCCTTTCACCCTTCCCATCCCCCACAGAGGAAACAAAGCCAGTGCTTTGTTCAAGAGCCCACAGCTGACCTGTGGTAGATAGAGGCAGGGTGGGAATGCAGTTGCAGGTCTCTTGTTCCCTGAGCTCAGGCCCCAGGGCCAGCCTTTGGGTGTGGGGCACACACTTGAATAGGCTTGTCACACTTTTAAAACCCCTCTCCAGTTGCCACATGGGACACCAGCAGAAGAGAAAAGCGAGGCAGCTGTGGCAGCATGAGGAGTTCTGACTGAGCCTCTGACCCCCCAAGCTGTCAAACATGCACTCCTGTGAGGACATGTATACATACACACACACACACACACACACACACACACACACATGTTCTGGGTTTAAACACAACCTTCAAAGCTCAATGGGGGAATCTTTCCGCATCCCTGAGATTCTGAAAAGTCCTGCCTAGGCTAGAACTTGAGTTTTAGGGTAGAAAAGCAGATCCCCTGGGACCTGTGCACTGGTTTTGTGGACCTGTCTGGTCTGGTTTGAGCTGGGATCACTCAGCGTGCTGCAGTTTCTCTCTCTATCGCCAGAGGGCAGCACCAAGAAGCTCTGTGGAGGGCCTCAGCGATGACCTGAGCTCAAAATCAGGTGTGCACTTCCCAGAGCCTCTGGGCAACTCCGCTGTGCTCACCTGCAGGTGTGGACATGAGTAGTGTGTCCCACCCAGTCCTTCGGTGGAAGAAACGGGACCCGGTGGGTCAGTGAGGCGCCTGGCAGCGAAGCAGGTGAGCGGAGTTGTTACCTGCCTGGACTTGGGGTAGTAGTCTGGGGTAGCTTTCTCTGGGTCTGCCAGCGGGAGTTTAAACATCTCACTGGTGAGAGCCCCTCTCCCAGTCTGCTCAGCCTCTAGCAAACGAGGCAAGGCAGACGTCAGGCTTTGGAAAGAAAGGCCTAGAAAGTTGTGTCAGGCAACAGTGTAGAAAGAGGGGAACCATAAGGACCTTTAGGGCCCGGGGACATTTGGAATCTTTAGGAATAGTGGTCAAGTCCCAGATCTACCACTACCCAGCCCTTTGAGTTTGTGCCTTAGTTTCTTCCTACATAAAACAAGGGAAAGGAGGTCTCCTTAGCAGAGCTATGAGCTTGCCAGCCGCTAGATTTAAAGGGCTGTGCACCCTAAGTGATCAACAAGTGCTCCCCCTGGGCCCCAAGATAAGGGAGGAAGGGAGAAGGGCAAATACCGAAGTCCAGACCCTTCTGGGAGATTATGGCCGAGAAGCCAGGGTCGATGGCCGCTGTCAGGGCTGTGCCCATGAGGGCCAGCAGTGCCAGGGTTGACCATTTCCGCACGTTGTCAGGGTCCCAGGCCATGTCCTCCAGGGCAGCCCAGACCTCAAGGTCTAGGAGGGGAACTTAAGACCTAAAGAATCCGCCTGGAGAAGGGCAGGGCAGTAGCAGAAAGAGGAAGGAGGAAGGCACCCGTGGGGGCGGGAGGGGGAAGGCAGCTGCGGTTCCCCATCAATGTTGGGGACCAGTCCAGGGACTGTCCCGGTGGAGCCTAGAGGTCTGTGCGAGCATGGGCATGTGCGCATGTGCTGCGCACGTGCATGCGCACATGCGTGCATGCACGGGCGGGGGAGCCTGAGGCTGATCCCTCTTCCTAAGCCCCCATCCCTTTCCTGAGTCCCCCTCCCCACCTCATTTAAGGCTTTCTTCGAAGTGGGGTGGAGACCACACTGAGAGTCGCTTTAACTGTTTTTTATTCCTTTGTTTCCTTAGTAAGATGTTGAAGAAAACAGGATCTTGGGAGCTTTATTTCCACCCCCACCCCCATCCCCCACCCCGGGAGGCCTTAGGGGATTTCTAACTGCTCTAATTCTGGAGTGTTGTCCTTGATTTCTCTGCTACTCTCTAAGCTGAGCCTCGGTCTCCTCCTCTACAGCAGGGAAGATTGTCACCCTTGCCCCTAGCTTACCGTGAGGACTGAGGACTGAGGCCAGATGGCCTTACAGCCGGGAAAGCAGGCGATGTGCCTTGAGGGAAAGAGAATCCAGATGGCAGCATCAGCCAGAGCTTCAGAAATAAACACGAGAATAAGTTTGGACTCTTCTCCAAGAAACAAGACCAAACATATTTTAATTTTCTCCTGTCCTATTTTTTTTCCTGGCAAGTGTGTGTAGTTGGTCCTGCCTGTTTGTTTTTCTATCAGAAATGGGATCGCACTGGGTGGCTCTGTAAAGTTCCCTTTTTCTGAATAATAAGCAGCGGGTGTTCTCACCCAGCATTCAATATTCCATCATTTCCTGTGCCCACAGTTTTCTCAACCACGCATCTGTTTTCGCACATTTCATCTGACCTCTGACGGGAAGAGGACTTGAGGCTTCCTGTGGGGACAGTAGGGACAGTAGGCTACTCTGAGAGCCAAGATACTTCTAACACCATCGGAACTAGGGGTGCCTGGCTGGAGGGGCAAGATGGGACCACTCAACCCCTTTCTTCTTTGTTCACAGGACAGGGCAGGTCTACAGTCCCTGCCCTGGGGCTGCAGCAGCCTCAGGGCTCCTGTGGGCATGACCCTGTCAGGCTACCCTAGTCTCCATTGTCACCATAGGGGGCTGGGCTTCGGAGGTTCAAGGGTTCTCACCCAGTGCATTTTATGGAAATCTAAGAAGCCTGGGTCTTCCTGAGGTTTTCTTTTTTTTCATCACCTGGTTCTAAGCGGTCCCTGCTCCTGCTGTCTGTCCCAGCTGGAGTCTCCCGCCCAGGAGGACTGGCTGCTCCCCCTGTGTGACCATACCGAGTCAGGTAATGGTTGCTGTCTTTCAGCAGGAGGTGAGGGGGAGTTTCCAGGAAGACTTGTCACCAGGTTTCCCCCCTTGTGCCTCTGTACCCAGAACCTTCCTTCTTTACCCACAAGCAGCCGGGATCTATGATCTGTCATAAAAATGCCATTTTTAGAAAATAATCTTGGACACTTTCACATGCAGACATACACTCAGGCAAAGCACCCATGCAAAGTGAAACTAAACACATCTTTAACAAGAGAAAACTGTAAAGTGATGCATGAACACACACAGATGCCCCAGGCTTATGAAATCTTGACATTGTGCATGTACCCTGGGGTCATTTCTTCTATTCCTACGGACTTCTGATTTTCCTAAGTTTTTTTTAAATTATGTATATGCCTGTGTGCCTGTGTGTCTGTGCATGCACGCATATTAGTGCAGGTGACTTCGGGGCATCAGATCCCTCTGAGCTGGAATTACAGACAATTGTAAGATGTCTGAAGTGGGAGCTGGCTACTGACTCCAGGTCCTCTTCCTGAGTTGGAATACATTCTTTCAACCACGGAGCCCTCTCTGGCCTGGAATTTTATTCTCCTCAGAATGTATTCTTGCTTCATCACCACCCCACAGCCTATTCTGCCATCCTGACTCAACACGGCTTCAGTGATGAACAGAACCTGTGATCACAGCAGGGCTTCATGCGGACTGGCAAGGGTGGGCTGGTCCGGAGGCCCGTTCTGTGCACTCTTCTGCTCCTGGTCCTTACTCTGTTGAAAGGTAAACTAGGGTAGGTGAGAGCCATACAGACCTGGGTTCCTGGTCCCGCCCTGTCATTTCTGCTCCTGCGAGAGTCTGGCTAAGCTTCAGGCTCTGTCTGAAGTTGTGTTTCCTCATTTATGCATGAGAGACAGTGCATGTCCTGTCCTAAGAGTGCACTGATGACAGAGTGAGCCATCAGGTAGGAGTGTATTTGCACACACAGATGCTAGCTTAGTCATGGTTCAGCTTTGAGCTGGCTGGGAGGCCCAGACTCTCTCTATGACAGCGCCCTAGGGCTCTACTGCAGAGCTGTGGGATCTCTGGCTTCTGGGTTTGTCCTGAGTGAGTGCAGACAGAGGACTCCATGGCCCTTGTGGCCTTCTGTCAGTCACTCCCATGGTCAGCAGGCCCCAGCAGCAGCAGCAGTTGAGAATGGGGTGGACCCTCATGGTCCCAAGTTCTAGACGCACTGCTTGTTTGTTAGTGACTTAATTTTGCTGAATTTCATCTTTCTCCTTTGTTTCCTTACTCCATCCTTAGGCCTCATGCCTCTCATTAGCCCTGAACACTCAGCTTTCCCGTGAGGCCATCTTGTGGCCAGCAAGACCCTACAGGCCTCTCCCCTGCCTCAGGCCTTTTCCACCTCCTTCCCCACTTGGGACTCTCCTCCTCCTCTGGGTACCTGGCTTCCAGTACATGCTGTGATAACCCCGTTCTTGGCTTGGAGATGCAGGTGTGGAGGTGTACACGGAGGGTGTGAAGGCACGGGGGAGACCTGGGCTAATGGGCGAGGACCCAAGGGTCATCAGACACTTTTTACTATGACAGTGATTGGAGAGGGCCTCCCCTACTTTGTTATGCTGCTCAGTCTCTCCTAGATTCCCAGGGGCCCTTTGAGTTACTTGGTACTGGAAGATACTAGCCTCCAGGAGGCAGAGGGAGGTCAGTGTCTTAGGTTGCTTTTTGTTGCTGCGATATACACGGCTACCAAAAGCAACTTGAGGAGGAGAGGGTTTGTTTCAGCTTACAGTTTAAGTCCATCGTGAGGGAAGTCAGGACAGGAGCTCAAGGTAGGAACTGAAGCAGAGACCATGCAGGAATGCTGCTTACTGGCTGGCTCTCCATGGATGTCTCAACTTGCTCTCCATGGACCACCTGCCTGTGGTGGGATTGCCCCCAGTGGGCTGGGCCCTCCCGCATCTATCACTAATCAAGACAATGACTGTTGGAACTTGCCTGTAGGCAATCTGATGGAGGCATTTTCTCAACTGAAGTTCCTCTTCCCAGATAACTCTAGTATCTGGTTGATTAAAAAAATCTTATCAGGATAAATAGATACCTCCCATTGCCATCATCACCACCACCACCACCATCATCACCATAACCATCCTCACCACCACCAACAACAACCATAACCATCATCATCACCACCATCCTCACCATAACCATCATCATCACCACCA
>LOJH01005256.1:8804-34517 GCA_001685095.1 Ellobius talpinus | reverse complement strand
CAGGGCAGGGAACCCTGACTGCTCTTTGGACTGGAGAGGGAGGGGAAGAGGGAATGGGGGAGGGGAGGGAAATGAGAGGAGGGGAGGAGGTGGAAATTTTTAATAATAAAAAAAGAAAAAGAAAGAAAAAAAGAAAAAAAGTGTCCTTAAGGGGCAATGCTTTCTTCCATGTGAAAGAGACAACGTGATATTAAATGTTGTTAACTGTTAAATTAATAGATAGGGGAGGAAGGGAACGGGAAGGATGAGGAAGAGGGGAAAGACGGGCTGAAGAAAGAACAGAAGGGGAAGGCAGCAGTCAGTCCAGAACTCACAGACCTGTATCGAGTGAGTGTCTGTGCCATGCTGGCTCAGACACTGGTGCTAACTGAAACATACGCAATCCACGTATATCACAACTCTAAAACTCACCTATGACATGTGGTACACAGAAACACTGATACACAGGTTAAGGTTTATGCAGGCAGCACTGGATTCACAAGTGTAGGCAGACCTTTCTGTCCCACCTGCCAGCTCCCAAAGAACTTCTCATTGGAGACTTCTCATTAATTATGAAAGCTTGGTAGATAGCTTAGGCTTGTCTTTATCTAGCTCAAAATTTAAATCAGCCCATTTCTATTAATTTGCTTTCTGCCTCATGGCTTTATTGACCTTTCTACTGCCCATGCTACTTTCTCTCCACCCGGCTGGCGACTCTCCTTGTCTCTACCCTTCTTCCCAACATTCTTTCTGACCCCAAAATCTTGTCTAGTGATTGGCCATTTAGCTTTGTACTAAACCAATCTGAGTGTTTCTTCACAGTGTACAAAAAGATTATTCCACAACACCTGACAGGTTGTCTGAGACTTCAATTTTATACCCTTAGGATTTCCAAAGGTAATATGGCATAGTACCCATGTCCTCCATGATTAACACAGAATTCCTCACTCAGAAACTATTCCACTTGTCAGATTTGCTATTTAGTTCTTTGCCTTTGCAAATACTGACAGACTTTAAAAGCACACATTTCATGACTTTACGTGTACCTATTTTCCAGTCTGAGTCCGGACCTCCCAAAGCTCAGGTTCAGAATGCCTAATCCATGAACATTTGTAGCATAGGACATTCACCGGCTCAACTAGAACTGAAGGAAACCTTTAGGCTGAAATGAAATGACAGCATCTGATTCTGTTAAAGGGTCATTTGTCACTTTACATTTGGTTCTTGACATCTGGTTGTAGCAAGGTCTCATATAACACCTCTTGTCGTGACATTCATCCAGTATTTTCATTGTGATATCAATCGACAACCCAACTTCACTGGCTGAGAGAAAGGCTTCAAGTGTGTCAGATTTCCTAAGCTTAAATCTGAGAAATCCACAGTCCCTCATCTGGCTTTATCTCCCATCATGTAATCAATTTCAGTTTTCTTTTCATTAGGCCAAAGGCCAGGTAAAGTACTTAACCTGCCAGACTCCACAGAATACAGCAGCAAGCCTTTTCCCACAGCACTCTTCCTACACAATTTACCCAGCTTCTCTACTCCCTTATCCCAAGGAAATACCTCCTGCAGTGTCTCTCATTGTCTTTTGTTTCAAAGTGTTAAGAATACTGGGTAGTCCAACCATGAGGGTGCTTGACTAACTCAGGGGGCAGAAGCTAGTAGATCTCTGTGAGTTCAAGGCCAGCCTGGTCTTCAGAGTGAGATCCAAGCCAGTTATGGTCACAGTTATTAAAGGGAGCCAATTCATCAATGCATAAGTGAATTGAGAGGCAATATCATCAACTCAAATAATCCCTTGTCATGTCATAGTGATTTCTATCCTCAAGGGAACATGTCATATATAACTGTACAGGGCCAGAAAAAAAAAAGGTGAGCTAGAACCTATGGAAACCAGTGCTAAATGAAAGAGAAGAAACAGCGTTAGAAAAGTTACTGTGCTAGGAGACATCTACCGACTGGTTTTATTGTATTCTAAGTTTATGTTTAACAGAAAAATAAAGAAATTCAGACTTGAGGTGGATTTCCATTGCTAGCACTTAACCCACCTCTGTCCAACAACAGCTCACACAATGACACTACTGTGAATCCCAAACTCCCTCCATTATATTTGATTATCACCAGGAATGAGACATACCTGTGTCAGCTACAGTTTTAAATTACCTCTATGTTCTAATTTATGTTAATGGCATAATAGCATAACAATGATGGGAAATGTGTACCAACATTTACAAATCAGTCATGGTGCATTTCAATTACAATTCTCTTCCTATCTCTGATCATCAGAAAAATCAAATTAGCAATGCAACCCTTAGTTATGGAATTACACTACCATGGAAAGGCTTAACTTGGGTACCTTTTCACCTCAGTGCTGCTGTAGGATTGAAAAGGTGGGTCAAGAGAAATCGACCACATTTTGCATATGTGCTAATAATGGTTTTCGTTTGGAGCCACAGTGAAAATAACCAAGAGGTAACACTGGACTCATGGTTAGGATTAGAGTCGTGAAGATGATGCTGTTAACATGAGTAAAATTGATTATGTGATATAGAATCATATGGAATGGATTGAAATAAATGAACCAGTGCCTCACATTCCGTTTGGACACAGGTGAAGGTAGGACAGCACAGAGATCTCCAAAGGCGGAGCTTCAGTGACTGTTGTTTTATAAGATCCTTACTTACTCAAATGCTTTCAACAGCTCAGAACCAAGCGGAACCCCATGCTCACACCATGTTTGAGAGGCAGGACAGGATCTAACAGAAGCAAATCAACATTCTCTGATCCAAACCATCCCTTGAAATGTCTAGTATTTGATCAGGTGCATCACACAACACTTTTAAAGGAAATCTCACTGCTAATTATGCAGACAGAAACTTGACTCAAGGCCTCTGATTGGAAGGCACAGGGTGTTCCTTCCTCTGGCTATACCACCATGGGCCTGATGTGTAGAAAATACTGATTTCGCTTTTGTGAAGCCCTATTTTTAGGCCAAGTCCAGACTTCAAAGGCTAAAGATTCTGGAACTGTCTCTCCTCTTAGAACCATGGTCACACTTTGAAGGACTCTAGATGTGCATGCCCTGTACAGTTTGCAGTGTCTTTGTACGCTCTCAGTAAGATATAAATCCGGGGTCTGTTTTAACACAGAAGATGTTAGATTTGATATTTTAAAATAGATTTGGGGTTTTCTCTGAAATTGTAGAGTCCTTAGAAACCAAAACTCATAGGACACTGTTTGTATTTCAAAGTAGAGAGTCTTTACTTTTCTTCTGGACCTGGGACATTTTTCTTACTGTTATTTGCATCCAAAAGCAATCTGTTGAAATCAAAAATTTTAAAGAAACATGTTCCTTTGTATGCGTTTTAAAAGGTAATTTAAAAGAAATTTAACTTAAACAGAAGCAAAAACAAAAATTTCCAAAAGCCAAATAATAAATACAAAACAAAACCAAAAAAACCAAAAAACAACAACAATAACAGATCAAACAAAAAATCTATTAAAACAAAGTCCATAGCCACAGTGCTTAACACCATCTGTCTAAACAAAGGGGCCTGGGTCTATTCCTCTTGTACCACTCACTGAGTTACCCAAGGAAATGAAACAAAAAATAATAATAATAATGCTCTTAGCATTGCTGTGTTTTAATGTCCTCATTTGAAAAGAAGGGAAAAGGTAATTCCACTTCCTGGGATTGCTATGGTGATTGAGACCACACATAATAAGCCCTCAAAATATGCCTCGACCTAGTGCTTAGTAAAAACTGATCCATCTATTGTTCTAACAAGGAAATAGACACCATGCCCTGGGCAAGAGGAATAGCAAAAATTCCAAATTCTACCTCGCCTGTAAATAGTTACTGCACAAACCAGGTGAAGAATTACAGACACAAGGAAGCCTCATGTCTATGGAAACAGAGGGGTGTCAATCAATCCTTCTTTTTTTTGGCTACACACAGTTCCAGAGCCACTTGGAATCCCACTGGCAACCCTGGGAGATAATGCACTATTCCAAACTATCACAGCCCCTAGTCTAAACCAAACATGACAAGCATGTGAATCCGATCTCCATCATTGTAAAGAAATCTTAAGTTAATGAGCTGATCTCTTCCACCATCCAGTACAAACTCAGTAACACAGAAAGTCATTAAAATGTTCCCTGCTCTTCAGACATGTGTTTTCATTATGTGTCTAAGACAGACAGTAAGATTTTGGAGGCTAGAATAGGTCCTAAAGCCAGCAACGATCAATTTTTAAAACATTATTCCTGTAGAGTAAAAGGTAAAGTGTTTTTATACAGTTGAGGAAATGCTGTGAGCCCTGCAAGCTTCCTCCATTTATTGCTCTAATCAGCAATCCAATCGAGATTCCAAATAAAGAATATTCCTTGGAGTGAGTCTGTGAGGCTACCGGAGAGGTTGTTAACGCAAAGAAGAATCTTTGGGTTTTTTAATGCTGGTGCCTGAACTTTGGTGGTCATTGATTCTCAAACAAGAAAAATCGGCATTTCTATTAATTTAAGATAATAGTTGCCAAAAATAGGCAGGAGGCCTTAGCATGCCTTTTTATCATGTTGCCCTCTGGATGTGGTGTATTGGACGGGTTTGCTGAAAACAAGTTATATTTTCAAAAGCAAGCAAGAACTACAAGGACGCACAGCAGCCTGGCCTGCTAGGCCGCTCACAGATGCTGACAGCTTCACCCTCCTGCACGCATTAGCTGGTACAGCTCAGTGAGTGATGCCTCCTGAATGTGGACTCGTGGTGTTCAGAATCACAGCTCCCATGATATAATTAGTAACCCATTCTGAGTCCTGTTCCCAGGTGGGAAGGGAAATCAAAGCGACAGGAAAAGAAAAATATTTCAGGCTGAGAAACAATGCTTTACCGTTGACAAGGTTTTGCAGTTGAGGAGGCTCTCAACAGGCCCGTCCTCCCAACGTTGGCATGCAGCCAGCTGGCATTTCTGTGGGCTGTGCTGAGAACGAGTGAATGCCATGTGGGCGGTTGTCAACCTTAGAAGTAAGAAAAATAGAGATGGAAAAAGGAGAACTGTAATATCAACTTTCAGAGGCTTTGGATTTCTACCCAGATGGCACAAATATTCCTAGGAGTTAGTACACACACAATAGGTATCCAGTCTGATAATTATCAGAGCTTTAAAGCTGACAATATGGGCTTGACTGTCAAGCTGGGACAATAGAGCCCAGAAACTGGTGTAGGAATGGTCAGATACACTAAGCCTCCCGTGCAAATGAGGTTTTTCTTTTTTGTTTATTTTACTTTTAATTGTGTGTGCATGTGCGTATTTGACTGATACAGTAAGGCATAGCAAATGCATATATTCACACAATAACATGTGATGCCTTGGTGCATGTAAATATATAAAATTTAAATCAGAGGAGTCTGTTTTTCTTTATCGTGTTTTAACAGTGTAAATGTTTTCAATCCCTCTAGCTGTTTGAAGTCAATAGTACATTGCTATAATCTTTGGCCACTGTTCAATCAGACACAGGGACCTAGAATGTCTTTTTGATTCTGTACTAAGCCATGAAAAAAGGCAAAAGTATAAGACCACAATACATTGGCCTGGAACCTACATATGTCCTCCCCACTCCTCCCACTAAGCAAGCTTGAATTGTCCCTCTCCTTACATGCAGCCAGGTACGTGCCTAAGAATTTCCTACTCAGAACGAATATAACCCCTGTGTCATCTCTGTCCACCACCAAGTTTTCATGTTCCCGAGGCTTTTGATTAAGATAGAAAAAGAAAGTAAACAAGCAAGATGCCTCAGTCAGTAACATTCTTGCTGTACAGCATGCACACTTGAGTTCTATCCCCAGAATGCACACACAAGGGCTGGAGAGATGGCTCAGTGATTAAGAGTAAGATTAACATTAAGCTTGCAGAGGACCTGCATTCTCTTCCCAGGACCCACTTCAAGCAGCTTATAAGTGCCTGTAACTTCAGCTACAGGGACTCTGAGGCCCTCTTCTGGCAGCCAAGGGCATCTTCAGTCTTGTGTACATACTTAATATACATACACACATACATACACACACAGCACACACAATTTAAATTATTTTAATTTTAAATATAATAAAAAAATAAATATAAAAACATAAAGCTAGATGTGGCAGCACATGCTTGAGTCCCAGGAATTAGAAGGCAAAGACAGGCACATCCTTGGGGCTAGCTTAACCTAATGAGTTAGGCTGAGGTCTGGTGAAAGGCTCTGTCTCAAAAACAAGGCAAACAACCTTAGATCGACATCCAAGGTTTATTTCTAGCCTCCAAACATATAAAAGCACATATACACCAAAAATGAAAGGAAGGAAGGAAGGAAGGAAGGAAGGAAGGAAGGAAGGAAAGGAAAAGATAGACAGAGATCAGGTTCCCTCCTCATGCCCCTATCAGCCATGAGGTAGTCGCTGAAAACAGTGAGGAGGAAAGTTCATGCTCTTCAAGAGTTATCAGCATCCACCAAGGCCTCGTACAAAGCCACTCTCGATTTGCTGAGGACTCCATTTTGTTCTTTAGCACAGCTCTTCTCTGAATTGCAGATTCATGTATCTAAAACCAACGCATTATTTCTACTTAGAGAAGGCATACGTATGACCGAACTGGAATGTGATCTCCTTCTCACAACACTGTACCCCTCATTGTCTTGTTGGTCTCTGTGCAAAGGAAATGGTCCCTCCTCTTCACATTCACAGATGTGTATGCCCCCACCCCTAGCAACAGAGCAGGATGTGAATTCTAACTTGATGAGTTAAGTCTGAATCTCTTAGATGTAAGTGCTGTCAAGGTGCGTGGAAGAACACTGTCACCGTCAGTGAGTGCTAGGCCTGCAGTCATTCACCCAGAGTCCTTTTGTACTGGTTCATTCTCTTCTGCTCCGTGAGCTAGAACTTTAGCAACTTCTATCTCCCTTTTCCCTGCGACCCTCCTGCCTCCTCCGCACATCCTACTGGCACATGCCCTCACAAGCAGCTATCTCCGTTTCTCCAAATGAAATTGTTTTTCATTTCTGGCACCTGATCCCACCTTGTTAAGTCCATTCCTTCACACCCATCTCAGAGTCCTCTGCCTTCTGTACCACCTCATCTATCATGTCCCCCAAGCCTTAGGCCAAGGAGCTCCACCATGGCCCCCTCAGGCTAATCCCTAAGCTGGGACATTAGCACCCTTAAACCAAGTAGAGTGTCATCAGGTTGGTATTATTACAAGAACCTGCAGCCCTCTCCACAACCTACCACTAACATTTCCATTTCCACAGTCTGAAAGTGCTTTGGATAATTCTGAAACTTCCTGGTGTCACTGTGATGTGGTCCCAGTCAACGGACAAGAAGGCATCCCTACTCTGTCTTTGCCTGCTTCTTCTCACATCCTTCATGGGCAAACTGGCAAGTTGCTTTTTGTTGTCCATCTGCTTCAGCCCATGAACTCATTACATATCAGGGTAAGCCTATGTCCTAGATGACAGAAGGAGAGGACTAGCCTTATTAAGTTGTAAATCCCACAACTGTGGCATAGCTCAGTGGTTGACTATATGCCAATCATGGACGAATCCTGTGGCTCGTTCTACAGTAACAAAATATATAAATAATGAATACTTTGCTTTAAAGCCTCTAGACTTGACTCTTAAAAGATAAATGTGAATGAGAAAAAATGGAAGCACTGGAATAAATAAGTTAATAAAGAGTAAGTAACGAAATTTTATTTTATCTTGATTTCAAAATGAACATCTCAATCCAAAAATCATAGTTAGCTAATTAAAAGCTTAAGAATTCCTTATTTTTTTTCTTAAACTCTTGTTTTATGAGTCCCTTTTTGTGCTGCAGCCTCTAGGCTCAAGTCAGATGGATGATCTCTTGGCTTTATGGCTACAAATCCTGTTATGAGGCATACCCTCAGGTCAGCATGCAGAATGCACCTCCTGAAGCCAAGTTTCTCATACACTCTACTTTTCAATCCTCAAAACATACCTGGATGAAAGGCATTTTTAATTTGCATTTTATAAATTAGGAAACTAATACTCAAGAGGTTAAGTTGCCCAAAAGGAATATGGCTAACAAATGTGAGAGCCAGAATTCAGGCCTAGATCTGCCTTCGATGCTATGAAGAACATTTTCTTAAATATCCCAGTGAACTATTTGCTTTCAATTTGAATATTCAAGGCAGTTCATCCCTCAAGTTAACCTATAGTAGAAACTAGACACTTTCGTTAAAGAATAATAGCCTCATGATGAAAATGAATATATAAAACGTATATATGTAAGAAAAGAGGAAAGATAAAAGGAAAATAGAAGGAAAAGAGGGAGGAGGGTGGAACGGTGGAGGGAGGAGGGAGGGAGGTTACATGGGACAATGTCTAAAAGACAGTAACAAATTCAATAGAATCACCACTGTGAGTTTCTGACTTTCCATATACAGTAAAGCTTACAAGAAAATTTATACAATATTTAGAGATTAAAAGAAACAATTCTTCCTGGAGATGACATGGGTGTTGGTTGCAAAAGTTGTGGAACTGCACATACATGGGCCCCAAAACTGTTAACTTTGTGATAATATTGCTTTTAATAGTTCTACTTAAATCATCTGCCTCCTTCTCTAGTAAGAAGTAAACAAATTTTATTTATGCAAACAAGTGCAACTTAATAAATTTATTTTAAAATATCTTTAGGGGTTAGCAGGATGGCTCAGTGGTCATGAGCATGTGATGTTCTTGCAGAAAACCTCGGTTCAGTTCCCAGCATACTACATGGCAGCTGACATCCATCTATAACTCCAGCTTCAGGATGTGTAACACCCTCTTCTAGCCTCTGTGGGCATTACACACAGTACACTTATATGCATACAGGAAAAGGAGTCACAAACAAAACATGAAAATAGATGAATACTGTAAAAATCTTTAGTAAGGCTGAAGAGATGGTTCTGTGGATCAGATGACTTGCTATGCAATCTAGGGATTCTTAGTTCTGATCCACGGAACGCATACAAAAATCAAGCACCTGTATAATCCTACCCCTGTGAGGGGCAGTGTCAGAAGGACTGCTGGGACTCACCAGTCACCATTCTCAAACCAGGTTCAGTGAGAGACCCTGCCTCAAAGTATTAAGATCCCAATTACATCCCAAAGTCCTGACCTCTGCACATGTGTATAGGTACCCTCACACACAACTCATCACACATACACACATACCTCAAATGCACCCACTACACACACACACACACACACACACAATCTCTTCCCCAAACTATCAGATTCTAGAGCTAATAACTGGCACACAGAAGATATTACATGATTATACTGGGACTATGATTACAAGCAAGCATTATTGAGCAATAAAAAAGTAAAATACAAAATGTAGATACAGAGAAAGCTAATTACATTACTTTGTTGAATTAAAAATAAGCACAACAATTTAAATTGCTCCACAGCAAACACACAAAGACATAATTATAGCAAAAATAGACTTCTTACCTACATTCCATCCATCATTTACTAAGTAGTAAATTTCGTGGAATTTTTATTCTTCAGACTTCTAGAAGTCAGTCTGGTAACTAACAAACAGTAGGTACTCAATAAACATTTCCTGGGCTTTTCTAAAATATTAACCAAAGCCCTGACCTAACTTTTAATATCACTCGGCATTGAAGAAAGTGCACATATGCTTGACCTTTCTGATAAGTGTCACAGATGACCACCCAAAGCTAACATCCTTTGTGTACCATTTTAGGTAAGGTGTAGCACTAGCATTTAGCATGTTATCTCATTCAATCCACTCCATAATCCCAAGAGTCAACCAAGATTTCTTCATTCTTTTCCCTAATTATTTTTTACAAATGAAGTAATAGAGGCCAAGAAAGTTACATGTTAAGATCATAAAAGAAAACTTTAAGTTTCAAATATGCAATTCAACTCAACTACTAATCCATTTAAGTCCCAAACCCATGGTTTTAAGAACAAGTTTTTTTTTTTTTTACCTCCTATACCAGAGTTTCCTGGGCTCAAGTGCCCAACTCAAAGTGAGTACCTTATTGGTGATGGATCTTCTGTGAGTTGTTATATGTGGTAACTGAAGGCTGGAAATATGTCTGTCCTAAATTGAGATAGACTATGAGAGTAAAACATACAGTGGATTTTCAAAAGCTGGAAAAAATCAAAGAACATGACATATTTTGTGCCTGGTTTTTAGATTGATTGTACATAGAAAGGATAATATTTTGAATCTGTTGGGCTAATTACTTTTCCCAACTAAATAAAGTCTACAGCTGGGTAAACAATATTGCACCCATGCTAAGGTCTTAGGTTTGTGAACATCATCATGTTTCTACAGGGTGTTAACATTAAAGAAGTGAAATGGTAGTGGAAAGAAATCATGCATCGTTTTTACTTTGTAGATCTAATTTTATCTCAAGATGCATAATTAAAATGAGTTCTATTTCTAGTTTTGAAAATATGGCTCCGAGAAAATTTAGAAGTGTGACCAAAGCGGGCCCCATTACATTTCTGTCATGCTGAAGAAGAACATCAAACTACAATAGAGCAAAAATAGCATCTATGCCTCTCAGCACCATCAATTGCAGACCCACGATCAGATAGTTTAGTCTACTTAATGAGCAGTTTTATTGTTAAGAGCTAATTGGACCATCCGTTAATGCAACCTCATAACACCACGAAACCAGTGACTAATGATTTGGATTCAGAGGTCAGCCATGCAAGCTATGATTCTAGGCAGAAAGGCACTGAAACTCCTTCCTGGAAGCCGGCCTCATTCCTCAGAATCTCGTCAGACATTTTCACTGCCTCCCTTAGGAAACTGCCCTGGTTTTGTACAGCATTGAAGTCAGAAAAGTTTCCCTCTTGGCACTAAGTAAATATAAGCCTTTCTGTGGATTATCATTCCATTATACAAGTAAAATCACCACTGCCGGTCTGAAGGCAGGGCATAGACGGAGTTTGCAGGGCTGTGGGGATGCTCAAGTTTGCTAAGATGTGCTAGACACAGTTACACTGCAGGGAAATGAGCTGGGAAAGGCACTGTTGAATACCACCAACCTCTCTCTTGTGCTTTTCGTGGAGACCCGAGGAAAACAAATAAACTACACAAACTAATAACTCAGCTCAGATCGCTGCTTGCTTGGTATCTGCCCAAGCTGTGCAATGATTCTGAGAGAGTATTGGCCTCTCTGTCAGAATTCAGAGTACTGTGTTCCAGCTCTTGTCCAGCCTTATGAATCCTCATCTTCCAAATGAGTAGATAGGATGAGATTTGTATTGCTCAAATCACAATTCCACCCCTCTGGTAGGTCATGATATCAATTTCATGGGTCAAGAGTACTTTGCTTAAAATGACACAGAAAAAAAAACTCAGAGTTCAGTGCACATGTTAAGAATTGACATGACTTCATGGAAATTTTGTGGTCTGTGCATGCACCATGGGACATGGATGAGCACGTTTTTACTGAAATTTCTATTTTGTGATTTCTGGTTTATACACTGGATTCAGATATAAAGTATTTCCTAGTGTGAATATTTATAAAATTGGTTAAGATCATTGTTTGAAGTGGTGTGCTCAAGAGTAAGTTATTTCTAGGGAATGAGTCTCATGTCCAGTGCTCCTTGGTGTCCTGAGGAGGCAGCTCAGAGACCTCTAAACATGGCTCTAGCCCCCAGATCTCCTCTTATACACATGCTGACCCTTTACCTCCTGAGAGGTGGGCCTCTTTCCCCTACCTTGAACTGGGCAGGCCCTGGCACTTGCTTTAACTGGTATAACATTATGTGCTGGGATACTGGTTAGTCTTTAGGAGGACAAGGAGTTCTTTCCTGCACCTTCTTGGGAACCAGGCACTGTGTAAGAACTCTGACCTCTCTGAGACCACAAAGTTAGAAAGCTCAAGATTAGCACAGAAAAGGTGATGTGGGGATGCCTGGCCAGACCCTGGAAAGCCCAGACTTTTGACGTGAAGCCGCAGTTAGGAAGGTAAAAGCGTCATTTATATGTTTCAGTTCCCATAGATGCCACAGCAACAGAAGACCCACTCCACCCAGCCCAACCCAGACCCAGGCATGCTAAGAAATAAGGGTTGTTTTAAGTTCTTAAACGTTGAGGTAGTTTGTTACACAGGTAGGTTCCTGAAACAAGGTCCACAGAATTGTAAAAAGATTACTTCTGACTCCTGGGGCCTCTAGAGTGCCTTCTGTTGTAAGAAAGCTTCTGTTCATTCTTGGTGGGGTGACTTCCTGGCATACAGCTTAATAGCTAATTAGAATTTTATTTGTTATTGTTTAAAAGTTTCATTCATTAATATAATGAATGTTAGCCATTCTCACTTCTCATTGCCCTCCTTCACACACACATAACTCTTGTGGGAACTCTTCTTCTCAACAAATCCCCCTCATATTTTATGTCTTTTTTTGGTGGAGGCCACAGAATTTAATAGAAATTACCTGCCCATATGTGAGTGGCGGGTTTGAGCAGGGCAAGGGCAGCTTATCTGTAGCTACAGCAGTGAGGGGAGTGACACCTTCTCTCTAACAACCCTGAGTTGCCAACAGTTCATCTTCAGGGAGGCATCATGGGTTCTTCCCCCATATGGGATAAAACACAGAGGACCCCAGTCTTATGCAGGACTTTTGCAGATGACACAGCAGGAGTTAACTCATATGTGCAATGGCTACGTCATCTCCAAATGATGTCTTTTTGCTTCACATTTCCCCAGCCTCTGCTTTTACTTTCTCTCTTTCCACTCCTTCAGTGTTTCTTGAGAAGAGGTTGTTATAACTGTTCCAAGTGGGACAGAGCTCTCCACCACCGCTTACCCTCGGCACCCTGCCAACCGTGGGATTTCTCATTAAGCACCACTGGCAAATTCTGGAGCAAGCAGTGCCACTTGTAGTGAGGCTAATAACATATGGAATTTAGTGACTGTGAAGATGAAGATTTGAGGAAGTATGTTCAAGTCCCACTGAGGGTTTCACACTTCTCAGGACCTGCCACGTTCTTAAACCTACTGATGTCTAGAGAGAGGCGAGTGCTCTGGTTGGCAAAGAGAGAAAGCAAAACCTATGCACTTAGACTTCTCTTCTGACACATGACCAACCATATGGACTCGAGCGAAAGTTGAAACACAGCTAATTATGAGTGAGTGACAGCCCTTTCATTTGTGCTCACAGCTGCTGCTAGGGACCACCTCGGCCCCAGCTTGATCGAGTTACAGGGCTCTGCCACCTTATCACACAGTTCTGTTTTCTTCCTCGCCTGTCTCAGGATCTGTAGCTCATTAAGATAAGATCCAACAGGCTTCTCAACACTAAGGGAGGGCTGCTTTATTTTCCCTTTGTTTGGTGACAACTCCAAGTTCCGTGGATTTATATCCAGTCAGTCACACAAAAGAATGAACACCCCCAGCAGGTTAGAGGTTCATTTAATATATTGCGTATACTACCATAGACATTTAAACAAATGAAAATCTCCAGGCTTTTCCCTTAAAAAGCCCCCTCTTGCCCTCCTATTCACAATGATAGAATTGTGTTTCTTCATTACGGAAACATTCCTAATGAGGAAAGTGTAAATTCAGATGGTGTTTTGTGACATGGGTCAAAAATATTCTCCTTTACTTCTCTAGTCTTGCTATCCCCCCCAAAGAGCCATAAATAACAATAAATGACAATGTAGGCTCTTGTTCAGAAAACTCAACCCTTTCTCCTTTAGTGAGCTTGATTTCATTTCAGACTGGCAAGGACTCAGCCCTGACTGTCTGCCTTCATTTATCCTTCACACTTCGGATCTGCTTCTGCACTGGCTTACAGCTCGGTCCATATGGAAATTAAATACAGCCATGTTTGAGACAAGGGTGTCTTTCCTTGCTGCTATTTGTTTCCAATATGATATATTTATTTCGGTGACAAGGCCCTGTGCTTAAGGATGTGGTCAGACCAAAGCTGTGCAATCAGAAACAGGATTGAAGTGGTTGGCTCCTTGGTAACTCCCGCCAAAGGAACAGAAGGAGAAAGCGGTCCCAGCGGCCTGGTAGGTTCTGCCTGAATTATCCAGATAATTGCTTGGGCCTTTTACCCTGACAGTGGAGATCTGGATTGCAATGGCATAAGCCAAGAGAAATTTATTTAACTTTTTCTTTCGTTCTAATCATAACAAGAGAACTAAAAGTGAGTGGAGGGGACAGTCAGGATTTCTACAGACTCCAAACCCATCACTGAGATGTTTGTGGAGAATTGCAAAGTATGATATGGATGAACAAAAAGGAGAAGACATCCATTGAAGTATCCCATTCTGAAGTAGCCCATTCTTTGCTAAACTTCAGAGAGCTCAAGACTTAGCCTATGCCTACTGTCTTGTTTTCTTGTCGTTGACCATCATCTACCTTGCTCCATAGAAAAGTCTCACTCCTCCCCATATTCTTAAGTATTATTTATACTCTCAAATTTCTAACTCCAGCTGGAAGCACTCCTTGAAAGCACACTTGACATGCCATGTTTGAACCTGATGTTTATTTCGTAGCCTGTTGTGACTGCCACCAAGAGATAATACTTGAAAGAGCATGTTCTGTGCTAAGCACTGCATTTAATCCACAAAATAAGCTCAAAAGTCCAAGCAGTGGGGACAAAATGTGTGTGTGTATGTGTGTGTGTGTGTGTGTGTGTGTGTGTGCAACATGGTGCATGCATGTGTGTGTATGGCCAGAAGACAACCTCAGACACTGTTCCTGAAGCACCATTCTTGGGATTACAAATGCGTTCCACCATGCCCAACTTTTTCAAATGAGTTCTCAGATTGAATTTATACTTGCAATGCAAACACTACCAACTAAGCTATTTTCCCATGCCCCTGATCTCCTCTCTACAAAGAAAAGAAACTGAGGCTTTATCAGTTGTCTAACTATTCTTCCTGGTGAAGGAATCAAGCCTGTAGTCAAGAACAGATCTGTTTGCATCTTCCCTATTATGTTATTATTTCCTTCACATGTTTCAAATTTAGCCCCAGCTTCACACTGCAGTCATGGTGGGGACGATGATGGCATCGGTGATGTGATGGGTATGGTGGCGGCGATGGTGATTATTTGACTAGGTCTGCTTCTTCCCTCTGGTATAAGAATGCTTGGCTCTCACAAACCTCACCTACTGTGTTACCACTGCAGTTGAGGTCTCACAGAGAGCCGGCCTCAACAATTCACAGCCTGGCCAAATGCCTAAATCAAGAGGTTGGAAAGAGCTTTATTGCTAATCAGGGTTTGAAACCTGTTACCTGGGTCCTGAAAGAGCAGCAGAATGTGTTTTCCATGCTGTACTGACTTATGGAGAATAATGAGATTCTCTGGTTTGCTCACCAAAATATACTTTGTGGACATACATAGAAATGAAATTTTAAATTCAGGTCAGATCCTTTAACTCTGCAAATTGTAGTTTGGAGGTCACCAGGCCAAAATCGAGGAGACTAGCCTAAAAAGCCTTTTGCGAGGGGGGATTTATTATTCATTGGATAAAAGAGGTAATCAAAAGATTTGTCCCTTACAGTCCTGGGGATCGGTCTCTTGTCTTAAGACTGAATTTCCCCATCTTTCTCTTTTGTCATATTGCTCTGTCACTTAGTGTCAAGTGGACCAGTTCTCTTTTTCTTTGTAACTAATCGTTACTGACATGCAGTTAAAAAATCTTTTACTCCAGAGAATCTGCCTGCAGTGTTTCAGGTCAACCTCACCCCTTGTAAAAAAAAAAATACTGTATATGGAGACTCAGTCTGGGATCTAAAAATACAGCAAGCTAGAGGTGTGCTGACACTTTGTAGTGCATTAGGCTGGGTCATCATTCCCTGGGGTGAGGGACTAACCACCAAGACTGAAAGTCCATCACCAGCTTGGCTCAAAGTTCTCCTGAGTACAACACATGAAAGAGGACCCCATGTAATCTGTTACTCTGCCCTTGGGAAAACTTCAGTATGACAACCGGATCCCTCCTGGTTGAGACAAGTACTTCAACACTGGAGAATGAAAAACAAATGCTTCTGTTTTCCTGGTATTTTAATATTTCTTTACATTTATTGGATGCATAATGAAATACCATTGCCATCTGAAATTTAACATTCGTTATGTCATGTTAATGAGTTTTGACAAACATGATGTTACCACCAATCAAGATGTAGCACGGTCCCCGGGACTATTCACAGACCATCCCTCTTCACAGTTTCTGTCCTCAGATTGTCCTTCAACCACAGTGCACAGAAGATTGGAGCCTGGCCCTTTTTACTCAGCATAATGCATTGGAGATGAATCTAAGATGGTGTGTAACCTCAGTTTGTTTCTTTGTGTTTCTCCACAGTCTGTCCTTGGGATCCTGTTTACTTAACCGCTCATCATTTGAAGGACATTTGAATGATTTGAAGGTTTTGTCAAACAAGAATAAAGACACTATAAATATGCATGCATGGGACTTTTTTATGCTCTTATTTGGGTAAATGTGGACTACTGTATATATATATTAGGAATGTGCTTAATTTTATTAAAAAAACTGACCATTTTCCTAAGTAGCTGCTCCAAAGTGTATTCCTAACTAGCAATATAACAGAGCCCTTAGTGCTGTGTGTTTCTCATAGAATTATTACAGCTTTCATTCTGTAATTTTTCTTCTTGGTGGATCTTAACTTATTTGTTTGAGGATTTGGGTGTTTAAAAGTATTGGATACTGAAGCCAGGGTATAAATGGAGACTTATTCATTCCTGCTGCCCAGACCCGAGTAATCACACAGAAACTATACAAATTACAACACTGCTTGGCCAAGGACTTAGGCATATTCCTAGCTAGCTCTTAGATCTTAAATTAACCCATTTCTATTGATCTGTGTATCACCATGAGGCTCTTCTATATTAAATTAACCCATTTCTATTAATCTGTGTATCACCACGAGGCTGTGTCCTACTGGTAAGGTTCCAGCATCTTTCTCCTTCAGCAGCTACTTGGCATCTACCTGACTTTGCCTAATCACTCTCTGTCTCTCTTTGGATTTCCCATCTGGCTTTATTCTGCTAACCCATTGGCCAAAACAGCTTTATTGATCAACTTTTAAAAGCAACACCTAACACAAAAGGACATTGCACTTCACCATGGCCTTGCACAAGCTAGGCAAGTAATATTCCACTAAGCCACTCCTCTGGTGGCCCAATTTTAGCTGCTTGAGTTATGTGAAATAGTGGTTCATTGTGGTTCATTGCATTTCTGTAAAGGCAGAAACATTTTTAGATGCTCATTTGACATTTTTATGCTTTCTTTGATAAAGTTTTAACTCAAATCTTTTACCTGTATTTTAGAAGGGTTGTTTTTTATATCACTTAATTTTATATTTTTCATATATCCCAGAAACAATTCCATAACAATTAAATGACACCCTAAGAGATCAAATGAAATATGATGTTAATTAGTACAGGAACAGAAAATTTGACCATTATCCATGTCCCTTACCTATCACAAGTGAGACAGCAAACACTTGTTGAAGAAAATGCAGGTTAATAAGAGAAAAGTATTGCAAGTCTTTTCAACAAACATTGAATTAACATGAGAACTGTCACATAAAAAAGAATGAAAGTCCTGGGAACAGTGTCCATTTGCATGCTTATATTTGATGAAATTTGATGATGTTCCCAGAATCTGGTCTAACTTTACAGCCTGAAGGGGAAATCCCAGCAAACCGTGTCCAAATTCTTCGTTGCTTCTGTGTAAAGCATTGTTTCTTCTTTGCTGAGTGGAGGTAACCCTGTAGATCTCCAATGAAAAATTATAAAAGGGAGTGTGACCTTTATGGGTTTTATGGCTAGTTTTGGGGGAGATAGAGGTTCTGGTTTCAAAGACTCACCTTCTGTAAAAGAAATATTTACTGCCCACTTCAGAGGGGAAAAGGAACAGGAAATAGATCAAGAGTATTTTTCTGACTCTGAGGGCCCATCAAATATCTCTCAGTTTGCAGTATTCATTGTGCCTGAGCCCTGTGCTTTGGGCTGTTACATCCTCAGTCCCAGTCCTAAACCCTGTATTACAGCTGAAGCCTTCCCAAGGCAGATAAAGTCTCAAATAATGAGATACAGGATGAGCCTTTTGAGGACTCAGTTTTTTCTGCCTTCCGGAGACATCAATTAAAGGTGCAGTCTCCTGAGAGTCAGACACCCCACTCTCATCTGTCACATTTACTTTCTAGTGATTGCATCCAGTCTGGGACTTTGAACTCTATCTCTATGATAATGATTCCCAAATTCTCATCTTCAACCTGATCATGTCTCATTTTGGACTCCACATCTCTAGGGAGAACTAAATAAACCTTCCTATGGTCAGTGTGCACCAAACTGAATTCCTCCACACCCCAAACCTTCTCACTCTAAACAACCTCAACATGACCTGGCTGTTAACTCCAACTTTTCATTTGCACCCCACAACCAACACATCAACAGCCCAGTTCACTTGTCTTTGCCTACACTTTAATAGTGTGATGGCTTCCCAGATATTACACTGTGATCATCTTGATCCAAGAGCCCACCAACACTCACCTAGATTGCAGCAGTATCTTCCAGAGAGTTCTCTCTGATACGTGCCTGACTACCCCTGACCTACTTGAAGCCCACACAGCAATCAGAACTATAAATTAAAGAAACAAAAAGAAAAGAAAATGAAACCGTTAAGCAGGTCAGTTGCTCTTCTTCTTAAAACCCTGACATAGCCAAAGTCATCATGAAGGCTTTCAAAGCTCAGTATGATTTGCCCTTCCCACTTACCTCCAAATTCTTCCTCAAGCTCACTAGAGTTCTCATATTATCACCAAGTTCTAATATACCTTTGCCATGTCGCTTATAGTTAGATAGCTATATCAATAACTGTATATGGTGAGCAATCATAAAGCCAAAAACAGCATTTCACACTTCACCCACCTCTATTACTGTACTCTAATGAATACTTAGCTTCCTTCCAAGAGGTTGTAACACCCTTGTTGAAAATTTAAAATATCTGGAAAGCATTACCTACTATTTGTTGGGAATCATGTATATATTTTATATACTACTCATAACAATACTGCCTTGTGCTCACGATTATTTAACTACCCACTAACTGATGAACCTGAGATTCAGGGCTATAGGAGACTTTCTTCAGCTATGTGGATGACAAGTGAAGACAGAGAGGAGTTCAGATGGACCATGTTCCAATATGGGTCTATAACTGTAGGTTTCTCTCTTGCCCACCAGTTCCCAAATAACTACTCTCAGGCTTGAAATTAATTACAAACTGTTTGGTCTATTAGCTCAGACTTATTATTAACTAACTGTTACAACTTAAATTAACCCATTTCTATTATTTCATATTTTACCACAAGGCTCATGGCTTGTTACCTCACATCTTGCTTCCTCAGTGGCTACTGGCATCTCCCCCGACTCCACCTTCTTTTTCTCTATATCTTTGCTTGGATTTCCCCAACTAGCTCTGTTCTGCCTGGCTTTTGGCCAAATTAGCTTCTTTATTAGCCAATGGTAATAAAACATATTCACAGCATGCAGAAGGGCATCCCACATCATGGACCTGTTAAAAACACATGATAAAAGGGCAAATACTTAGATAATCCTTCCCTCTGGCATGTCTTATACAAAGGATATCAAAGATAAATTTTAAGAATTTTAATTCTATCTTTGATATACTCTATATGTACTCATTTTCTCCTTCATGTTTTCTTCTTATCTGTTCATTCCCAAGTAGGTGAGAGAGGGCTCATAGCCATGAGAGTGGTGCTGCCCACAAAAAACTCCTAAAACTGTAAAGAGAACAGTGAATCAAGTTCTCCCATTGTGGAAGTCAGCCAGCCTGATCAATATATAGATCTACTTGGCTTTATCCACTAAATGTTCCTGAAGCGCTGTCTATAAAATAAATATTTGTGTACAGAAATCACATATTTTTATGCCCCTCCTTTGTGATTTTAGAAATGTGTTCCTAAACACAGAGAAAAAAATGTTTGTGCCAATATTATAAAATGACACTAGTTGATGCCAAACATGTACCCAAAGGAATATTCTGGCTTTGTCAACACAGCTCATGCAAGTTCAGCAAATGGACAACCAATCCATATGATCATTGGGACTCCTGAAAAAGCACAACTCTGTCAAAATACACAATCAATTCACTATCAAATATTTAAACAGCCTTCTTAGGTGTTTAGTGCCAGGTGTTTAATAAAATCCAGCGGAAAAGGATGAAAATACTTTCAGAGGCTTCACCAGGCATCTCTTGTTTTGCAGTTCACAGTCAATTTACAACCACCCTTTGTCCATGCACTCCCTCACTAATCAATACAAGTTTTCTGACCTTAATGAGTATCTAATTGATAAAAAAGGAGATTCTGTCTCTCACCTGATAAGAGCTATCCTAGTGACACCTGAGATAAAAGGAAGCTTCTTGATACTTCTCTACAACCATGAGAAGGTGAAAGCAAGACACCATGTATAGAAATCAGAATGCTGCTGTTGAGTACCAGGATTCTATTCTGTTCAGGCTGGGGAAATCACATATGGGAGATAATGTGAACAATATCAACCCTTCATCTATAGAGTTAAGTATTAATTTAATCACATTATCTAATTTCATTCTCATTGATTAAGGAGCAAATACTATCTATTGCGATCTGACAGATTTAGAAACTGAGATTGGGATGGATTAACTCACTAACTAGATGTCAAGCAGCTGTTATGACTTGAACAAATTTCTTTCGGAGGACAGAGATGTTTCCTTTTCAACAGATCCGTTAACTCATTGTGGGCCTTCAACTAAGATGACATATTTCATGACAAATATATTCTCATCCAATAAATATTTGTCAAATGACTGAACATAAGGAGTATATAAATATGCATGAATGAGCACATAATGTGTGTGCAGATTCACTCTATGGAAATAATTTCCATCTAGCCAGCAGAACAACCTACATCCTGAATGGAATGCTACTGTCCATAACCAATTATCAAATAATTAGAAGACTCAAAAACACTTAAGCACCGTTAACCATAAGACAAACATAGATTTTTTTTCTTGGATGAATTCAGAGGTTTCCAGGACAAATTTTATTTATTCAAATGAGAGTTATTGGCTTCAGGAAATTCTCTTCAAGACAAGCTATTGAGTGAAGAAATGCATGCATCAGTACTTTATTTCTGAAAAGGAAAGCCATAATAATTACAAAGATGGGCAAACATTGGCACATTTTATGACATAATGTGAGAAAATGCTTATTACAGAAATATTTGCATTACTAGCAGATCTGTCTTTAAGAGTGTTGACGGTTTGGTTGATTTTGAATGGCCCTTAATGGAGTCAGAGCTTTTGCATTCCAGCCAGGTTGGCAGGCCAATTTACAGATCAGAGTCTTAGACAAACAGCAACCATTATCAGCCCTGGCTGAGAATCCCTAGGGAGGGACCCTTTCCTTGCCACTACTGGTGGCAGCTACTAGACTTCTCATCTTGAGAAATCTTTAATGAGGCAAAGACTGAACTAAATGGAAGGAAGCATAGCTCTTGGGATAAGCCATTTTTGTTCTAATCCTCTACTTTTTTTAACCTTCCACTTAATAAATAAATCAATAAATCCAAGCCACCTTCTTAAGAGACAAGATGACCTAAGATCCATTGGTTGTCTGTCATGTCCACTAGAACCTTCTTTGGGGCTTTAGGAAGAGCTTCCATTCCAGAAACCCACACCCACACCAGCTGACTCTGTGGAGCAAGGTGATGATCCTCTGCACTTCTGGATCACTGGACCAGTAAAGTCTGATGTACTTCTAGTCACAACCCTACTCAGCATAACCACGAAAGGGAAGGAGAGTTCCCACCATTGCTTAGGCTCTGACTGTTCCAGGACAATCTTTACTGAAGGTTCTGCCCTAGCACTGTCTCTGCTTTCTGACCAGTAGGGCCTGCCAGGAATGGTAGGTAAATCAATCCCTGTCTGAAGAACCGCTCCTTAGTAACAGATGAGAATAAGTGCTCCTCTAAGCTGCTTCTAATGTAATTCTCCTTTCCCAGAAGCTGAGCAATCTTTAGCACTACACTAGGATAGTATTCCTATCTTGCTACCTCCCTCCGCTGCCTATCAAATGTTACCCTGTTCCAAAGATTTGACAAATTCCTTACTAAAAAAAAGCATTCTAGAAGGGCATGGAAGACTGAGGCAGGAAAGAAGGATGGCTGATTTGTGGAGAAACAGCAGATTAGAGTCCACCTTGTGGGCAGGCTCTTGACCTTAGAAATTACTTGACCAGTCAGACAGCAGGATTTAGACACCCTGGAAGGAAGGAAGAGCCTCATCTAAGGGTCCTTATTGTGTCATTTCCTGCTCCATTAAGTTCACGAATTTTATGTTAAGAACTAATTTCTCTGTCCATATGCCTGCAAATTTCAAGATGTTATTGTTTTTTTTACCACTGAATTGTTCTTCATTGTGTAAATGTACCACATTTTCCTTATCCTTTCTTTGTTTGAGGTGCATCTAGGTTGTTTCCAGGTTCTGACGATTACAAATAAT
Source organism: Ellobius talpinus (assembly GCA_001685095.1). Lineage (NCBI taxonomy): Eukaryota > Metazoa > Chordata > Mammalia > Rodentia > Cricetidae > Ellobius > Ellobius talpinus. The sequence continues at coordinate 11,969 of LOJH01005256.1, read as the reverse complement.
GCTGCTATGAACGTGGTTGAACACATGTCCTTGTGGTTGAGTGTGCATCCTTTGGGTATAAGCCTAAAAGTGATATTGAAAAATTAGAAAAAACATCCTGAGTGAGGTAATCCAGATCCAGGAAGACAAATATAATATGCACTCACTCATAAGTAGATATCAGACATAAAGAAAAGGACAGGCAGCCTACAGTCCACAACCCCAGAGAATCAAGGTAATGAAGAGGACCCTAAGACATGGATCTGCCTAGGAAGGGGAAAAAGATCTCCTGAGTAAATTGGAGAGTGGGGGGCAGGGCCAATGGTGGAAGGGGAGAGGGGAGGAAGGAGGAAAGTGGGGAAGAAATATATAGCACATTCCTTTCCAAACAATTAAAACAAGAAGGATTTTTTAAAAAATGAAGTGGTATATATAAAAAATTTTTTTCTACTATCAACTTTTCCAGCTAACCCAACTCACTTGTATCTATTATTGTGATGTAATTTTCAAAGGTATGTTTTAACTGTTGAGGGAGTAGTATATTGGTTGTAGTTGTTATATGTATGAAGATTGAAGAGAAAGAATGGAGATGAAAGTGTTCATTTACTTATGTTACTGTGCATAAGTAAATATAATAGAGTTCATTGCCAGTTCTATATTTAGTGGAGGTGATGCTTCAGTGTCCTTTGGAGGACGGATGCTGTCTTCACTGAAATCCTTTTGAACAACGAGAGACTAAAATACTTCTGTAAAAGAAAAGAAAGGCCAGGATAAAAATCAAAACTGTAAGTCAAATCTGTATCACACTCCAGATGTTTAAAAACTTACCATTTGTAAGGCAACTTCACCAGCTGTTCATTGGTGAAAACATAAAATTCTACTTGTAAATAGGATATAAATTAAAATCACCTTTCACTATTTTGTTTTGTTTTGTTTAACCTGGCTTCCTGGATTTGACTCAAACGTCAACCTTAATTTCAGAGAAAGGCCTTTGAGCTTCTCTAGTCTTCCTTTGAGTCTGTTGACCATCTTGGCTCAAACCTGATGAAAGTTCACCACTGAGGGAAAAATAAAGGAAACAAATAACTGAAGAAGAAATGGGTGCTGGCTCGTCATGATGATTAATGTTGATCATTAACTAGGTTGGATCAAGAGGTATCTTGGAGATTAGGAAGCACATCTCTAGGTGCATGTCTGAGGGGATTTCTAAAGACAATTAGATCATGAGAACTCTTGATTAATTCATGGTAATCCATTAATGGAATCAAAATTTGAGTAGACTGTTGAGATCTGGTAAACTTGTGGAAAGTGAGGGACACCTGTCTAGTATGCATTTTGTCCCGTATCATTTCCTGTTGGTCCTTGTAACTCTGGCTGCCAGTAGGTGCACAGCCGTCTTCCACCATGCCCTTCTATATTGTTTCTGTCTTACCTTGGACCTACTAACAGTGCAGCCAACCAAGTTTGGAGTGAAGTAAGTCAGAATGAAATGCTATTCCTTTAAGTTCTTCCTCTCAAGTATTTATCACAACCATGAGAAAGCTCACTAAGATAGTCATACAGACTAAAACTCCATTTGATAGGCCAAGAAATACAACTAGCCCATCCTAGAAGTGCTGAGGAATCTTCTCATGCTATTGTTTCAGAGATCCACCAGCATAACCATTGGCTCTCATTCATCCAGAACAATATTTTATGTCTTTGAGGGTAGTGAAACAACCACTGCTCTGGCCAACTGGAAGCTTTTATCAAACAATTAACCAAACAATTTGTGCAGCAATCCTCTCCCCTTGTTAAAATTTTAATTATTTCAGCAATTGGATTGCTGGATGGACCAATTGTTTTATGAAAAGGTTAGCATTGGCTTCAAACTTTTATTCAGAGATATTCAGGAAAACTGGGGGTGTAGTTCTGTAACAAAGCCTGACACATCTAAGGTATCAATTTCAATCATAAGGACTATAAACAAGCCATCAAAAAGTTATTAAATATCTTTATCAAAAATCACCTGCACAGATTAAAACCAAATGGGGTCCCAGTACTGAGAGTGGTACATGGATAGGAGCTCCCATTCCTAATCAAGAAATTCTCTCCAGCTGACAACTAGTTGCAAATGAAAAGTTAATCTTCTCCCATGGAGTCTCACTTATTAACCACACTTAAAGGTAGTCCGTATGCCCGTCAGCCGACGTCCAATACAAAATAAGTCAATACTATTTCTGTAGATGTTTTGTCTCATATGGCTTTGCTTGGGGATTTTTTTTATTACTTACCTTTTGTTAGGATATTATTGTTTCTGGTTTTCCGTATCTATGGGCTGTTTGAGTATTTTTTGTCTTCTTGTCTTTTGTTTGTATATTATAGTTTCTGATTTTGTATATTTATGGGTTTTACTTTGTGTGTGTTTCTTGTACTTTCTCTTTATTACTTTTTGTTTGTTTTCAAAATCGGGTTTGTTTGCTTTCTCTGTTTGCCTGCTTGTTTTCTAAAGAGGGAGAGATATAAGGTGTGGAATTGAGTGGGTGGAGAGGATCTGGGAGGAATTGGGGGAGGAGAAAACATGATCAGAATATATTTTATGAAAAATATATTTTTAATAAAACATAGAAAAAAGTTATTAAACATCATAGATAGTTCTATGAGACATAAGAGGCATGATACCAAAAGATAGTAGTCAAAGACTCATGTCTTGCTTGGATCTATGTAACTGCTTTATATATCGATGTCCTGACCTGAAGAGTTCAGTGCTCCATGCTGTCTGTGGCCGCACCCTTCTCTTCTGCTTCAATTCTGGTCATAAGACTCCCAAACACATAGGACACTCACATCACAGGTATTGTAAACCTTCACTAAAGTTTTAAGGAATGTGAAGTCTTCTTAAAATGAGAACCAGTTCTTCAGAGGGAAACCAGTCAGCTTGATCTAATTTAATGACACGTGGTGTGGGGCAAAAGGGTTTGATGCCTCAGAAGCTCTAGTCCATGAAAATGGCAAGACCTCTATACTGAGCTGGACATAGTGGCACACGCCTTTAATCCCTGCACTTGGGAGGCAGAGGCAGATAGATCTGTGTAAATTCAAGGCCAGGCTGGCCTACACATTGAGCATCAGGCCAGTCAGTGCTAGCTGGTATGACCCTGGTGTGTGTGTGTGTGTGTGTGTGTGTGTGTGTGTGTGTGTGTGTGT
>LOJH01005255.1:0-32888 GCA_001685095.1 Ellobius talpinus | reverse complement strand
ATTATTATTATTATTATTATTATTATTATTATTATTATTATTACCACCAAGATTCCTGGCCTGATGTTCAAGCCCAAATGACTGGGCAGGGTATTGACTCTCTAGCCTAAAAGCCTTGCTCAGGCCAACTGGGTCTTCTCCTTGCTCTCCACTTTTTGTGTATTTCAGCTTTGTTCATAATACTATGAGCCTTTCTTCTCTTCTCCATCTTTTCAAAACCCTCTTCCCTCTGTGATTCCCAGTTGAACTCTTGCCTTCTCCATGAAGCCCTCTTTGACCACCCCAATACAGCCCCTATTTCTAGGGCTCTGGTCACATGTACTATAGCTGAACTATCCCTGTGCACTTGGCGTGTTGCTGGTGTTGTGTTGCCAGGACTTAGATGTTTTCTCCTTACCTCCTTCTTCTTTTGATACATGGCTTGCTTTTGTATTTCCTACTCTGCCCCCATTTTCCATATGTCCAGGTGTCTCTCAGACATTGAAGTTACTCTCCTGGGACCTGGTGACTCTTGGGAAGTTAACAGAGTTAAATAAAATCCAGGAGGCAAGGAGCATACTGCCCTTGTGCTCTCAGGTCCTTGTAGCAAGCTTGGCACAGGCTGGACAAAAGATATTGGCTGAGTCAGATTGCTTTGAACTTCATCTTTTCCTCTTCAATGTCATTCACTGCTTTCTGACTTGTGTTATAAATGATATTCTCACTCTGAAGCCTGATCGGAGTGTTGTTTCCCCAGCAACATCTTGCAGGGTACCTGCTGTAAATGCCAAACACTTCGATGAACCTGGAAGAAACCTTGAGCCATCTCGGGAGTCTGTCTGCTGAGGGGAACCCACAGGAGGAATGCCAAGTGGGACATGCCACCTGGGAAGGCTTCAACAGCCCCTCAAGACACATGTATATCACAAGCTTTCTGTCCATTGGATGTGTGGGTATCATCCACATCCTGGCTCTTGGGAATTATGCTGAAATGAACTATTATTCTGCCTTAACATGGGAGGAAGTCCTGTCCTATGGGAAAACATGGATGAACTTTGAGAACACTATGCTAAGTGAAACAAGCCAGTCATCAAAGGACAAGCACTGCATGGCTCCACTTGGATGAGGTGTCTACAGTAGTCAAACTCACAGGAGCTGGAAATGGACAGGATGGTGGTCTCCAAGGGCTCAGGGAGGATGCAATGAGAAATTGCTGTTCAATGGATTTAGACTTTGTCACACAAGGTTCAAATTCTAGACGCCCACTGCATACCATTGTGCTTATCATTGGCAATGAGTTGTGTACTAAAAAAATTAAGACAATACATCTCATGCTACGTGTGGGGATTTCTGTCACAATAAAAACATAGGAGCATATATAAAGCAATTAAAAACACACCTGTCTGTTTTTAAAAACCTGGGCCCTTGGCCCGTCCTACCTTCTCCCTTTCTTGCTCCAGGACCATCTGCAGCTTGGCAGCTCTGTGTCCTGTTAAGAGCCCTAAGCTGCAGCTCTCTGCCTCTGCACCTGTGTAATGTTTGCAAAATTACTATACCCCTTCCCCCAAGCTTCTTTATCTTTGAAGTGGAGTGCATGGAGCTAGCAGCCCTGGATCCATCACAGAGCTTCTATGAGACTCTGATGAGCTCACTCTTGAAGAAAGCACTTCATAAACACAGGTTGTTATTATGATTAGGGTGGGATTTCTGGCCAGATGGAGACTGGGGTCAGAAGCAGTAGAACTTCTCTCATTCACTTGGTTTAAATTAGCAGCAATTGAGATAGTTCTACAAAGTAACTGGGAATGTGGGCTGCCTGGGGGCTGTATTTAGGAATGGATTCAGCCGAAGTACCCAAAATAGCAGTGGCTTCTATAGATGGGAGTTTACAATGCTCTCACACGAACATCTGGAAGCTGCAGGGAATGTTGAAGAGGGAAGAGATGGCCTACACACTCCTCAGGGATCCATAGTTTTGGCAGTCAACTATTCCAAAATCCCCATGGTACCTCTGTCCTCAGTGTTCAAAATGGCTACTACCATCACCAGGAAACATAGTTTGGTCACGTTTGCCTCCGAGACAGGAAACTGGTCATATCACTCATTTCTGAAATCTCTGACCTGAAATTTAAGACGTCCTTGTTTCACATGGCTTCTGAAAGGAAGGGGAAAGTAAGAAAGGACAAAGCTTTCAATGGCCAGGAAGCCTGCTATGCATATCTGCTTGCATGCCCTTGGTCACAACTTGGTTCCATGGTCACACCTAGCTGCAAGGGATGCGGATGGGATAGGCGGATCTTGCTCTCTGGTGACTATACATACTTATGAAAGTTCTATCACTGGAAAGAGAGAAAAATAAACCCTAAAGGGAAAACCAGCAGCTGCCATGGGAGCAAAGGGAGGTGGGGAAGGAGGATAGGTTGGCCAAGATCCCCATGTCTTTCTGTTGGATATCCAATCCCTTTATTACTGTATTTCTTTGAGTCAAAGGCTTGCAGAGAAGGTGACGGTTGATATACATAGCACTTGGAACTTCTTGTCAGCTCCTCCATTCCTACAGACTTAGCAGCCACTTGGATGCCCCACATTTGAGGATGGAGACTTCAGTAGTGAGGAACTGCACCAGTTTATTGCTTCAGAGGCAAAAGTAGCCAAGTTGCATTTTCTACTAAAGTAGGAAATATTTCAAGTGATAAATACTGCTTACATACATAGCTCTAGCTGTCTGTCTGTTTGGACACCTTCACTGACTTAGGAGTCATGTAGCAAGTACTTGGAAGTGATAGTGCCAAAGACTTCCCCTGCATCAGCATCTTTGTTTTATAGAAGAGGAAACAGAGGCACCGAGACACCAAGTCACTTACATTCGGTTGCTAGCTGCCAGCTGTGAACTCAGTACCCTTCCTTCCTTGCTCACATCCTTATCGTCTGCACTGGATGCTCTTCTGTGTCTTGGTGTCTCTCATTAAGCATGGCTCCATATACTCCTCCTCTGTGTCTTTCCTAACACCCATTTTCTGGACTAGAAAGTCTTTTCTAGAGCCCTGCACTCGTCAACATTCTTCTGAAGTTTCCCTTCCTCCAGAAAGGCTCCCGTCACTGACCCACTTGGACTGGCCAGTATCAACCCAGTGACTTCGTCCAGCTGCTGCTGGTTGGATCGGGTTGTTTCCTAGACAATTGAATATGTACCCACTGTATAATTGTGAGAGATGCCAACATTATGCTGATGAGGCAGAATTCCACTTCAAGCATGCAGCTGAGACCCAGGCCCACTTGTCCTTCTCGGCTGCATGCTCCTGGATGTCCACTGTCATTACATTCTTAGCTTTTTTGTTATTGTTTGTGACAAGGTCTCTTGTAGCCCAGGCTGACCTTGACATTTTATCTTGCCTCCACTCTCAAACGCAAGAACTTTGCCTCCTTGAGCTATTTCCCCACCAAACCTATTTGATTCCTCTTCCTGTTCCTAGGCCACAGGTGTCTCCAGCTCACTGACTTTTGAGTCAGAGACTTGGTCCTCCTTCTTTCTGTTTCCAACTCAGCAATCCCAAGTGTTTCTGCCTCTACAGAGGTTCTCAACCTATGGATCCCGACCCCTTGGGGTGGAATACTTGCACAGGGGTCACCTAAGGCCATTGGAAAACAGGTAATTTCATTACAGTAGCAAAATTACAGTTATGAAGTAGCAGCGAAAATAATTTTATGGTTGGGGTCACCACAACATGAAGAATTGTATTAAAGGGTCACAGCATTGGAAAGGCTGAGATCCACTGGGCTAGGGCTTCTGGTTGAGCAAGGGTGTGGATAGAATTGATGAAGAAGGGCCAGCAGTCAGCCAGTGAGTAGAGCTGGGCCACAAAGAAGTTTGATTATGGTAGGTAAGGGGTGAGAATCAACCCCACTAGAGTGCACCTGGAGACCCAGTAAGGCGTGTAGGGCAGACTTGGCGTTGGACACTGCAGTCTTGCTAAAAGCCCTCCAGTGCCCCTTTACCCTAGGACCGCTCTACCCTTGGGGTGCAGAAGGTGGCAGGTGGGTCAGGAGACAGGGTTGTCTTAGCCAGGCTGGGGAAATTGGGAAAGTCTGGATTGAATAAAACTGAGAACTTACTGGGAAACAAAGGCCAAAATGAAAGGGGATAGACAAACAGATTATGGGCATCAAAGGCGCCCAAAAAAAGTATGCTAGCTGGAGCTGGAACGTTCCTGGGGACTCATGTTTTCAGCACTTCAGCTATTCTGGGAGGTTTGGAGGGCTTGGCTGGTGAGTGAGTCACAAGGAGTGGGTCTTGAAAGATGATGGCCCAGCCCCTGGCTCTGCACCACTCTCTCTGTTGCTACTCCTCCATGACGTAAGCGTCTCCACCACAGGCTCCGCTCCTTGAACTCTGCTATGCCTCTGCTGCTGTAATGAACAGAGATCCTCTGAAGCCATGGGCCAAAATAAACTCTTGCCCCCATGTAGGGAACTAAGGAAGCCCTGGGTGAGCAGGTAAAGCCTATGAGGTCTTCGGTAAATGTGAATTATTGACAAGGACCAATACCTCAGAGGCGTGAGGCCTGGCAAAGCCTTCCTCTGCTCGGTGTGCCGATGTTGGCGGTGTGAACAGCAGGAGCCTCCTCCTGGATGCCTATAGCCTGGGATTGCTTCCCTCAGAGACCTCAAACTAGTTAACTCCTCCTTCCTCTGCCTTACATAACAAATGTGCCCCCCCCCGAGGTTCCTGGTTGTTTTTGTAGTAATTGGTGCCCTCCATCAGGTGAGCACAAGCCACTCCCAGCTTCTCTGCACCTGTGTCTGTCTGTCTGTCTGTCTGTCTGTCCTTTATTTCCTACTCACCACAGTCAGGTTCCCAGGACCAAGGCACGCTGGCCACAGCTCTCCTACAGCGTGTTTCTATCTGGTACTTTATCACAGCAATATAAAAGCAGCCAATGCTACAGTCGCTCTGCTTGTTCAGCCGTTCCCGGCTTTGCTTTGCCCACTTCTCTGAGTAGGTTAAGGCCCTCTGCCACAGCCACCAGGTGCACAGCTCACCTTTTTAGTATTTATAATTTACACTTGACATTTGGAAGCTGTTATTTACACAACTGACTACTAGATGAACGCTTGTCTTCTTGTTTAGGCTGAAAAAGCTACCTGAGGGCAGGGGTCACTTCTGTCTTGTGTTAGGAAGGAGGGAAGGAATGGGTTAAACGAATGGATTAACGAGTGTCAGGAATCCCAGAGGTAAAGGAAGAACAGCAGAGAGAGCGATTGAGGGCAGGAATGAGCGCCTGGGACACTTGTTCAGTACTGGGCTCTGCACACATCTGAACACACACGGGGGTGGGGGTGGAGCCTGGGGAGATGGGTCCAATCAGCCAACTGCTTCCCTTACAAGTACCAGGACCTTATTTTGACCCCCAGATCCCACAATCTAGATGTGGTGACACATACCTGTGATCCTAGACTAAAGGGAGGAGGGTAGATACTTGGGGGCTCACTGGTGAGCTAGCCTGGTCTAACCAGCAAGCTCAAAGCCAATGAGAGACCTTATCTGAACAAACAAGGTGGCCAGATCCTGGGAGATGATGCTTAAAGTTGTCCTCTGGCCTCCACACACACACAGGCATACACGTGAACGCACAAGCCAAGACCGGGTTCTGTGTGTCAGTCAGGATGCTGCACATGTGTGAAGCGGGGAGGGGTTCATGGGGACTCTTGCCATCTGCGACCTTTCATGCCCAACTCCTGTCCCTCAATCCTGTCAGCAGCTTTCTTCAGCTCTGTCTCCATCCTGTATCCCTGAAGCTGCTGATGCCTCTGAAGTGTTTATTATTTGATATCCCTGAGACTTTATCAATGTTCTTCCCTCTTTACTTTATTCCCTTACCTGTGGGGAATTTTTGCTTGTTTCCCCAAACTGAATTCAGAGGTCACTTTCTCTGATGGCCTTTCAGAATGTCCCCAGACCTTCCCTCCTCCTCTTGTTCTGTTCAGCATAGGAAGATAGTTCGTAAACAAGTCAATCTATGAATGAGCCAGACTCCACTCTTCACTGTGCCACAGCACTTAGCACATAGCAGGTGCCAACTAAATGGGTGAATAGGTGAGTTCGCGAATGACCATTGTTTTAAGGGTTTGTCACAGCAGGAAGAAGAAATGATTACTTTGGCTCACGGTTTCAGAGTTTAATATCATGGTCTATTGGTTTAGGTGCTTTGGGTCTGGGTAGGGTTTGCAGCGTGTCATAGCAGGGGCATAGGCAGTGGAGACCACTTCACCTTATAGGTGGGACTCTGATGAAAGAGAAGAGACCCACATCCCATAATCCCTCTGAAGAGCACATCTCAGTGACCCCAAGCCTCCCATTAGGCCCCACCCCTAAAAAACTACACCACTGCTTAGGGGTACCATGCTGGGGACCTGGAGGGAAACATTTCAGACCAGACTAGAGCATCATGTGCCCCAGGTGTCTGAAAACAGCGTGGATGCTGTCCAGCCTGTCCCCTCCCCCACGTGTGCTCATAGTTCTCACACCATGGGTCCTGATTTTCTCCTGAAAATTGTGGCCACTGCAGAAAGAGTACAGGAGCTAACGGTGTCAGGTGTTTGGACCCCTAGGGAAGGCAGTAATAAGGCTTTGAGGGCTTCTGACAATGTCTGAAATAGCCCCGAGGAAATTGTGCTGTCATCTACGCCCAGGCTACACAGCCGAACTAAAGCACCGTCTTTCTCCGCTTTTAAACCAGGATCGTGTCAGCTCAGCAGCATGTTACCCGTGGTTAGCTCTCTCTAGCTGGGAGCTAAGATTGGCTGTGGATGAAATCATAGGAGTCCCCAGGGGTTGTGGAAGGAAAAACAATAAAAGGGATCCTGGGAAGTTAAGAGTTTGGAACCCCCACAACGGGGAAAGAGCTCTGGGCTTGGAATTTAGGAGACACAAGAACCATCATAGCCGTAGCTCAGCCAGCCACCCAGAGGCTCTGGGTTCCAGAGCCCACTCCAGGAAGGTGAAACCTACCATAATCTTCCCCAAGGATCACAGGTAGCAAAAGTATTTCTCTTGAGGGGGGGAGGGTGGGGTGGCTCCACTGACAAGAGCACTTGCTGCACAAGTGTGAGATTCTGAGTTCAAATCCCCAGTACCCACATTAAAAGTTGAGTGTAGCCCAGTGAGTACAACTGTTACTCAAGTGTCCTAAGGGGCAGAGACAGGAGGATTGTTGGGGCTAGCTGCTTGCCAGTCTGGTTCCAGGTTCAGTGAGACACTTTGTCTCAAGAGAATAAGGTGGAGAGTAAAAGATCAAGACATCAGATATCCTTCCTCTGGCCTCTACTACGTGTGTGCACAGACACACACCTGCACATCACACACACACACACACACACACACACACTCCATACCCCTCTTGTGCATGCAAGCATGGGCACACACAGAAAGTGTTGTCTGGGAAGTCACCATATACAGACAGGTTGAGTGGAAAGAGAAGGCATTCAGGGAAGTGGAGACTGCCCCCTGCAGTTAGAGTCTGGAATTAAAGAGTAATGGGGTTGGAGTGCAGGGTAGATAGGTAAAGGAAAGCAGGTCCCCCTATGGCCAAGGGCCCTGAAAGCAGGATGAGCAATATAGATTGTGCTACTCAAAACTTAAGAGACAAATGCAGAAGAACCAGGAGCTCAGGGCTGGGCTATATAGTGAAAAAGGCAAAAGGGGACGAGGGGAGATAAATCCAAACTCACTGCTGATACTCACAAGAGAAGAGACTATAAGATGAAAGTCTCAATGCCTATGACCCCATCAGAGTCTACCACTAACTATTCCGGTGATTGTAGCCTTCAGTCTGTATTCTAAAGAATGCCTTTGGCGCAGCTTCCTTCCTGTGGAGTTCCCTGGAATCTGCTTAAGGTTCTTACTAGGATAATGCTCACAAGGACTGACTGAGTCACCAGGGTGATGAAGAGGAAGGCTGAACTGTATGGAACCTCCAAAATGGGGGTTAGGGATTATTTTTTATTTTTTTAATTTTTTTAGGGTTTTATTACTGTGAAGAGACACCATGACCACAGCAACTCATATAAAGAGAATATTTTATTGGGGTGGCTTGCTTAAAGTTTCAGAGAGGTTCAGTCCATTATCGTGGTGGGGAGCATGGTGGCAGGCAGGCAGACATGGTGCTGGCGTAATAGCTGAGAGTCCTACATCTTGCAGGCAACAGGAAGTCGACTGAGACACTGGGTGGTATCCTGAGCATAGGAAATCACAAAGCCCACCCCCACAGGGACACACTTCTTCCCAACAAGGCCATACCTACTCCAATAAAGCCACACCTTCTAATAGAGCCACTCCCTAGGAGATTATGGGGGCCAATTACTTTCAAACTACCACAGGGACCAAGGCGTAGCACAGGATGGCACCTCAGACCCACCAACCTACCTCTATCCAGATCTCTCTTGAAACATGGTATCTTGGTGTCAGTCAACTTTTTGTTGCTATGACAAATACCCAAGGCAATCATTTTAAGTAGGAAAGATTGATTTTAGCTCACAGTTACAAAGATTTCTGTCTCTGGTCACTTCACCTCGTCACTTCGGACCTAGGGTGGCCCTGTTGATTGTGGTGGGAACTTGTGGTGGTTGAGAAGCATCAAGATAAAGGCTGGACAGAGCTGGGTCCCACCATCCCCTTTGGGAGCATACCACCAGTGACTTGAGTCCAAGTAGAAGGCTTCCCTCCAGGAGATTCAGCCTCTGTGAGTTCCTGCTGGGATCAGCCATCCCCACCATAACACACAAGGGGATAGTTTTACTTCCTGCTTGTGTTGTTGACCTTTCTGGTTGGTGAACTGTTTTTTCTACTTGTCTTCTCTGTCAGCCTGGTAAAATAACTTCCCAGCACAGCTCTTCCCAGCCCTGTGGCTGAGCCTGACCATCCCCTACAGGTGGGAGAAAAGCCCTTCACCCAGGAAGCACCAAGTGCATCCCGTGGCCTCAGCTGATGTCCTATTGGATCCTGGTCTGCTACTTGTACCAGCCAGCTGACCTCTATCTCCCTCCATGTCCTCTCAGTGCCAACAGCGATAAAGGTGATAAAGGTGGCATTGTGTTGGGGAACAGGGAGAGTTTCCAAAAGACCAGTCAAAGCATCTGAGTAGAGACACAACACAGAAGCCACCTCAGAAACGAGGGTCACGTCAATGAAATGTCCAGAAAAGGAAGTAGTGTCAGAATGCCCTTAGTCCGTTTCTTGAAAACAGGCCCTTTTAGCCACCCCCCCACTTGCTTGTCCCATTTCCAAATCGCACTCCCTGCCCCACCCCGCGGCCCCCTACCCTCGTTGCTCCGTGCTTTCCACCTGAACCCAAGGCAGCAAGGGTAAACCCAGCTGGTGGGTTAAGCAGGTGGCAGGGGGACTGCCAGAGTGACCTCCGTGGGTGGGCCCAACAACAGGACCACGGGACTGTGTGCCTCCGTCAGGGACAGGTGACCTCGTCCTGCCTGTATTTAGCGAGCTAGATAGTGTCTGATGGCCGCTTTGTCTCGAGGGCTCCTGCTAGTCCTTTGCTCTGCAAGTTTCTTGCCTCTTCCGGGCTTTCACCTGTAAATAAAACAAGATAAAAGAAAGCTTTCTGCTTTTCAAACGCTGACAGGAGCAGCCTGGTAAATTACCTTCACACTTTTAAATAGAACTAGAAAGGTTTGGGTGGATTGCCTCGCCTAATACAGAGGCACTTTTCTCCCGTGAGCGGCCCCAGATGGGATAATGAATGTGTTTTTATCTGTCTCTAAACAGAATGCAAAGAGCCTGGAGTTAGACTAACTTCCCTTCACAGTATTTCAGTATTTCGAGGAAAAGGTTGGTGTGGAAATGGCTTGGGTGTCAAGGACTGAAGGCTAGAACCAGTTTCCTTCAGACAGGAAGCCTCCTCTGGGGCTAGGAGGTGTGCTTCCTGTGTGCAGAGATCCGGTTGCAAATACCGTTTGTGTAGAGGCATGTGTGAGTGTGTGTGCGTGTGTATGTACATGTGTGTGGAGGGCAGGGGTCAGCCTCAGGATGTTTCATAGGAGATATCCATCCTATTATTCATTTCAGTTTTTTGTCTTTGTTTTTTTGAGGTGAGAGCTCTCAGTGGTGAGAGCTTAGGCTAGGCTGGTTGGCTGAGGAGTCTCAGGGATCCACTTCTCTCTGCCTCTCCAGCACTGGGGCTACAGTTGTAGAACTATAGCCAGTTTTTTTTTCTTTTTTAAATTGATTTTATTGAACTATACATTTTTCTCTGCTCCCCTCCCCTTCAACCCTCTCCCATGGTCCCCATGTATAGCCAGTTTTTTAAAATTACAGTCCAGTGCCCGTGAAGGCCTCTGATTCGTTACGTAGCTAAAGCTAGCCTTGAACTTAGGATCCTCCTGCTTCCACCTCCCAAGTGCTGGATTATAGGTATGTAACAACACCCTCGGCTTATCTAGCATTCTCGGCCTTATTGTCTATATTACAGGACTGGGCAACAACAACCTAAAACTGTTTTGTAGGTTAAAAAGAAGTACGTGTTCCTGACACTTTAGTGGTCTTCCCTCCTCAAGGATATCAGCAGGCACCAAGAGATGGAAAAGGCCTCGGGTGGGCCCCTCTGAAGTGTCCGTGGACAGGTAGGGGCTACTTTCTGAGAAAAAGGACTTTCAGAGACCCTCTCAGAGAGTTTGACAGAAACTGGGAGCTCTGGCCAGAGAGAGGCAGGTGGCCTTAGATAGCAAGGAGGGTCCTGGTTTCATTCAGGGACAATGAAGACCTTCAGTGAAAGCCAGCAGGGCCGAAGGCTCCACACCAGGACCCTGTGCAGGCAGCCTAGAGGGGCCAGTGGTTGAGAGTAACCTTGCTCACACCAAGGAGCGAGAACCCTCCTATGCCTGTGTTGCTGGTCTCCCGGTAACACCTTCCCTGGCCTCTGTTTCCCCCATCTTCACCCTATCAGACCGTAGAGGAGGTCCACACAGCAGCCGATGGGTCAGGAAGGAGGGCACATAAGAAGAATGGACCAAGGGACAGTGTCACCATTCACCTTGCTTCTCAAGGGGACAGCCTGAGCAGACCTGGGGTTACATGAGGCAAGAATCAGAGGCTTTGGGGGTGGCTTGTTTCGTTCTGTTTTTTGTTTTTGGCTTGTGTGCCCTAGGAGTCTTCAAAGTGTTCTGTCACTCAGTTATATCCCCAGTTCTAATTTATAAATGTGAGACTAACTCCCACAGTGATGAGACTTTCCTAAGAGGTCTTTCAAAGACCAGGAAAGGATCAGTAGAGGGAACTGTGTGTGTGTGTGTGTGTGTGTGTGTGTGTCAAGGAAATACAGTCCTACTGACTGATTACGTGTGTGTGTGTGTGTGTGTGTGTGTGTGTGTGCGCCCGCGCGAGCGCTCCCAGAAAATGAGGGAGGGTGCCGCAGCAGCTCCTGAGGAGGTGGCCTCTGTGCCACATTCCCCCATGTGCAGCCTAACTCAGTTCAGTGTGGCAGGGAAGGGGCCGCCTTATATCTGTCTAATCACGATGCAGCACATTTCCACCCTCATTAGAAGATAAGTCAGATGCAAGAGAGTTGAGAGCAAGAGAGGGCACAGCTATTAGGCTGCTCCTTTTTCTGCAGTCTTCGCCTGGGGCCTCCTCCCAGCATGCTGTGGTCAGATCAGGCAAAGGGACGGACCCTTGGAAGACTGGTCTTTGAGTTGTGACTTTTTCTTTCATTATTTATTTTACTTTGAATGTTCATTAAAATTTTTATTCTCAATGTCCAGAATTCCAGACATGCGATTGCCTTTCCATTTGCATTTGGAAAGACCCCCAACTCCTTCAAAAGCCAAAATAAATTATCTGTCCTTTAATCACAGCTTATGCCTCAAATGGGTCACAGAAATTGAGAATTCACAATATTTATTTCCTGGGTGAATTTAACTCCTTCCGGGACACTCCTGTTTTAGTATTCTTCTGTCATCACAGAGGCTCTGAGATGGAGGGTAAAGGGAAGAAAGATGAGAGATGTGGTGTGGGGTGCTGGGGGCTCACAGCTCACAACAGCCTGGCTAGTCACTAAAAGAGAAAGGTGTTCACCGAAAGGACAGAGGTCAGTGAAGTTGGCCAAGAAAGATAGAAGGTTAGAAGTGAGAGTTGGATGGTAGTAGAAGTCCTTAGGAAGCTGTAATTGGTAAACAGGCTCAACCTCATGGCTTTGGTCCTCTGAAAGGGTAGAGCCCTAATGTCTCTACCACTTCCAGCCTCAGGCTACTGTCTCTGGCCATTGTGGCTCACCAGTAGATTGCTTCTGTCTGAGAGCTCTTCCTCCTTCTGTTCCCATTCTGGTGGACCCAAGGTAGCCCTTAACCACGTTCTGTCCCACCAGCCTAGGGACTCCTATGAAGGTTGCTTTCAGAGAATCCTAAGCATGTCCATCGGGCACACTGTTTTGAAGTGAGAACAAGGAACCCTCAAGGGATTGGTAGCAGAGGCCCCCACTTGCCTGCTTTTATGAGAAATGAGCATATGCTTGGGAGAAACAAGTAGTAAGAGATTCTTAGAAATGGTGTTGGGTCCCTTGAGAGCCAACTCAGTACATGTGCCCACCATATACATCATCTCAGTGAGCTCAGGGTGTGCATGTGGCAAGGGAGGGGTACAGGTCTCTGTACGTAGACCATCGCACAGGTCTCCATAAGCTACCATGGTGATTATTTGACCCTTGTTCTGTGGAGGCTCAAGGGTCATAGACTCAAGATTGCACTCAGTAGTCTCTGCAAGCCACATTCTGAGAGCTGTGTGGGGCTGGGTGTGTGACTCTGTGGTAGAGTGCCTGCCTCCCTTGCCCAAGACGTCAAGAAAGTTGGGGTAGAGAGAGAAACTGAAATTGTGCAAATTGGCTTGAGATTTTCATTCTGCTCGCAAAATCTTGGGTGTCCCTGAAAGAGGAGCCTTTCAAATGCATGGACGGCTGTGAAGACACTCGGCAATAAATAACCCACAAGCCAGCAGGGTTACAACTGCTGAACTCTTGGAAGCAGGAGGGATTCTGATCTCTGACTTCTTAGAGCTAGGCAGGATGAACAAGGAAGATGTCTTGGTTTGTCTGGGCTGCTGTAGAAGAACACTGCAGCCTGGGGAATTAGAAACTAGCAAAATTAATAAGTCCTGGTTCTGCAGGCTGGCAAGTCCACCATCTAGATGCCACTAGATTGTCTGTCTGGGGAAAGTCTGCTTCCAGGCACAATACCCAACTATCTTCTCACTACATCAGCACACAGCAGAAGGGCTGAGGGGTCCTCTGGGGCATCTGATTCATGAAGCCACTCCTCCCGTGACTCTGGTCATCTCCAGATATACAGAAGGCCACACCTCCAAATATCACAGTCCTGGGTATTAGGATTTCACTGTAGGAATTTTGAGGGGTCATGAGCATTTGATCCTTGGAAGGAGACTTTTTGTTCATCTGTCCATTCGTCTTTCCACCCATGTGTGTCTACTATGTGACCATACTGTGCCAAGTGCAGAGCTTTTAGGTGCAGGTGGTACAGTGTGGCAAGGACACCAGGCATGCAAAAGAAAACCCAGTAGCATAAATTTGGTCCTGTAACTGATGGTCTTCCACGGAGCCAGTGGAAGTGCAAGGGAGCAGTGCCCCGAGTGAGGAGATGCAGCTAGGAGGCTTTGGGCTGGTCCTAAAGGTCAAGGAAGGTGACTGGATCCTTTTTTTCTCGGATATCTTTAAAAACAAGGCAGGGAATATCAAGGTGTCTTGGGCCCCGGGCAGGCAGGGGCTGCAGAGCATAACTTCAGAGCAATCTGCAGACACGGCAGGTGGCTCCTGGAGGGCAATGCCCGCCTGTTTGCATACACTGCTGGGCGTGTGGTTTTGGAGCCTCCTAGGGAGCATGGAGGGACAGAGAAGATGCGGGGAACTTGTATTCAGTATTCCTGGGCTTCTTGTTTTCCCCAGTCCCAAGCAGAGAAAGAGAGATGCACTGGGCTCCCTGGTGACGGACGTGCTCTTGGTGGTAGCCTGATAAATGGAGCAGAGAGCGGCGGGAGAGCATTTGCCCAGGATACGGCTTCTGGGTTTCCTATCACAATTGCATGTCCCAAGACTGGGCATGGTGGCCCTGCTGTCCAGTGGACTGGGAGCAGGCAGAGGAGGTTCGCCGCTCCCTCCCTTCCCTCCTGCTTTCAGGGGTGTGTGGTAGAGGAGGAAAGCACACTGGGTAGTTAGCTCTTCATAGATAATCTGTAAAGAGAGGCCCAGCCCCAAAAAGGAGAGGGGAGAAGCAGCCCTAAATGTCTGATTCAGAGGATGTTTCCTAGATGCCGGGCTAGTCTTGGCAGGCTGTGCCCCTGGGAACTGCTGCCTCCCTGAGACAGAGGTAGCCTGTGCTAACAGGTATGAGATGGGGGACCAGAAAGACATAGACTTAAGGGGATGAAGCTGGATTTCTTCTTTAGTTAGTGAGAAATACCCATCAGAGGATGGGAACATGGTAGTAAAGGGAGAACAGGAAACTGTTCTGCTTTCCACATACTGCAGGGGAGCCCCTAGGCTGTCTGGGAAGAGTAGACACCCCTAAACCTGCAGTTATGGGAGTCAAGGGTGAGACTGGGGTGGAAGTCCTTGCTTTTCACCTTCTTTCACACCTGGGCTTTTGTTCACTGATGCAGAAGCCAGGCTGGCTGGCTTGGGGGATTCTCTAGACCCTTCCTCCCATCTCACTGAAGGAGTGCTGGGTTTCTAGCACCTGGGCTTATGTGGGTTCCAGGGACTCAGACTCAGGTCATCATGATTGTGTGGCAAATGCTTTATCCATTGAGCCCCCCGCCCCCGCCTAAGCCTCAAGAATTTTATTCTATTTTTATTTTTTTGATTTTTCAAGACAGGATTTCTCTGCATAGCCCTGGCTGTCTTGAAGCTTGCTCTGTAAACCAGGCTGGCCTYGAACTCACAGAGATCTGCCTACCTCTGCCTCCCAAGTGCTGGGATTACAGGTGTACACCACCACCATCCGACAAGCCCTAGGAATTTCAATATCCATTTACTTTAGAGAAACTGGGCAAGATAAGTGTTAGCAGTCTTAACAGATGGGAACACTGAGGCTTGGGGGTGTTCATTTGACCAAAGTTATCACAGCTAGCAAGAACTTGAGGCACAACTCAGACTCTAAAGTCTTCTGCCTCCTAAGTAGGCAGCTGGGAGTCCACAGCATGGCCTAGGTTTTCAGGGGAGCCCTGGCCAGAGGCTGGACTCTATACTGTCTTCATCTGACGGATGTGGGAGAATCAAAGGTGGGTGGACCAGGATGTGCAACCCCCATGTCCCTCAGCCCAGGCCTAATGAGCAAGCTGGAGGTTTAAAACATGATCTAACCCCACAGAAGATGTAGAGATTCATTTGAAAGATCCCTGCGGCAGAAGTAAATCCCAAAGTCTCCCCAGCACCCCTCCAGGTCCTTTCCTACTGGTTCACAGGGAATGGCACAGGTCTTTCCAAACAGCTGCACATGCATTTTACATATAAATACAAATAGAAATGTGGGATGCTTTTTTAACATAAATGGTAAAATATGGTATGTATGATATGTGTGGCTTGCTTTTCACTTAAAAATAGGAGTTGAAGTTATTTCAAGTAATTTCCCCGGCAGTTAACTCATTTTAACTGCTAAATAATATTCTCTTGCATATGCATATTGTGAATTTACATATGCATGTATGCATTTGCATAGATGTTTAATTCTTTCCCTGTCTTGGACATTTGGACTACTTATGTTTCACTACTAGAAATATAACAACAAAGAGCATCCCTGTCTGTGTTTTTCTGCAAGTATAGGGAAAGACTTAGAATGTAATTCTTCACTTGATCTTAGCCAAAAGGCTGAAAAGCAATTATAGTATAATTCCTGATAAAAGGGTAAAGGCACATTTAGTCTGAAGGAATACTCTAAGGCAGCTTATACTGTTTTGTTTGTTTGTTTAGCAGTACTGGGGGGTTGAACCCAGCATCTCACATGTAGGCCAATCCCCCACACAACAATTTACACTCTTAGCAGTGGATCAGACCTCTCACTTCCACACATTCCTTTAAAGAGTGGGCTTTATCAACACTGTAGTTTTTAACTGAAATAAAACGTTTTTATTTTCTTTGATTTTTCCTGATTTCCAGGAAGTGTTTTCCACGGGCACACTTCTTATCTGGAATTCCTTGTCTATGAATTACTTGTTCATAGTATTTGTACAATTTGTAGAAATATTTTGCTTATTTATTTAATAGTATTAGTATTTGAGAAAAGGTTTTGGTATGTTATTCCTGGCTGGGCTCAAGATCACTATGTAGACCAGACTGGCCTTGAACTCACAGAGATTCTCCTGCTTCTGCCTCCCCAGCACTGGAATTAAAGGCTTGAGCCAATATATCTGACTTACTCCTAAGTTACTACATATCGGTTATGCATACTTCATCTATTTTTCCCAGTCTGAAAATTACATTTTAACTTTGTTTATAAGTTTCGTTTTTTGCAGCACAAACAATTAATCTTGATATAGTTAATGTATCCATTTCACTCTCTTACAGGTTTTGATCTTGGTTGCTCCTCGGTGCTGCTTTATACACTTCCGAGCCTGCTACATGCACAATTCACACTTTCATACAGGTGCCCAGTGGACTGAAGCGCTCTCTCATCAGTAGCTACAGACCAACCAATACAGTGAGCATTGGTCCTGTGCTTGTCTCACCCCTAATTACACATTGGAAATGCTAGGATGTACAGGGTACATAGTCCGGGGTACACACTCCTGTGCACAGACAAGGTCTTGCACGTATCTGGCTCGGCTTAGGAGAGCATCTTCCTGTCTGATTGGCTGTGGCTTGTATCACCTACCCTCTTTCCTCTGATTGGGTAACCCCTCTTCCTCACACTCCTATTCCAAGAATCTCCTAGCTATTCTCATTTCTCTCTTCCAGATGAATTGAAGTGGTGCGTACCCAGTTCCATCCAACTCTCTTGGGATTTTGGTAGGGGTTGCTTTGAATTTGGGGACAAGTGACATCTTTATAATGTGAGCACTCCCTACCCAGGAACATTAGAAGTCTCACCAGTTGTTTAATCTTTTTTCAAATGATATTCAGTGGGATTTTATCAGTTTTCTTTCATATCTTATCGGGTTTATCCTTGAAACCTGCCCCAGCATTTGTCATTGCTCTTTCTGGTTTTTAGCAGGACCTGTGGTGGAAGTTATGGTTGTGGCTGCTGGCTGACATTTTTTCTCTGTGCTGGGACCCTACCATCTACCATGCCATTCTTCTGAATGTTCTACGAAGATGATCACATCATCTGGAAATAACAACCCTTTTCTATTCCTCTTCTTTTTCCTTCCCTTGAATCAGCCCTAGGGCCTTTGTACCTGCTGTTTCTTCAATTAAAGCAACCCAGTATTCTGTTCAGATAGAATGAGGTATATTCCAAAGGCCATCTGAGAGCATGCATAGTTGGCCTTCCATACCCATGGGTTCTGAGGAACATGACCATGCATCCTGCAGTTCAGCCAAGTACAGATAAAAAAAATATTCAGAAAGCCAGCTGCATCTGTCTTTAGCACTTAGACTTTCGTTCTGAGCATGATTCCCCAAGCAATACAGATAACAAATATTTACACAGCATTCAGCCGTATCAGGTACATAAGTGATGAAGGAATGATTTAAACAAAGTATGCAGGAAGAGCTGCACAGGTCATGGGCAAATAATGCTACCCGCTTTGATAGAAAAGGTGTAAGAATTCCAGGACTGGGGTCTCTGTGGGGGTCCAGGAGCCAGACTCCTGTGGCCTTGGGAGTATAACTAAGAGGCTTTATTTTGAGGCTAGAGAGGAGGTTCAGTGATTAAGAGTTAACCACTTGCTGTGGTGGTTCATAACCTTCTATAACTCCAACACCAGGGGATTTGATGCCCTCTTCTGACAGACACCTACACACATACACACTCACACACTCACGCTCACAACACATTCATGCACACACACAACACATTCACTTACACACATTAAAAATAAACATTTTTGCTTGCTTAAGAATGTTTCCAAGCCGAAGAGATGACCCATAAGTTAAGAACACTATTGCTCTGTTTTCCCACACCTCTGTGATAGAATCTACCTAGGATTCCAGTTCCAGGGGATCTGACACCATCTTCTGGCTTCTGAAGGTTTCTGTACACTTATGATGCACATAAACTAAGACAAAAACACACATAAATAAATGTATTTTATAAAATAATTATTTTCTTCCTGCTTTGTTAAGGTGGTGTGTGTGTGTGTGTGTGTGTGTGTGTAAGTACATAGACTTTTGACAAACTTTCTTTTCACATATGATAAGATCTTGCTGGAGTATCCCACAAGCTGTGGAGTCTATTTCCTAACACTGAATCAGCTTGTCTGAACGGAATGAGCTCAGATTCGACATGAGATACACTTCCTTCAGCTTGCTGCCCAACTTGATTTCCTCGTCTGTTATTTTAGATCCCGGCAGCTGTACTCAGCAATTGTACAAGAGCTGGGCCCTGTTCATCTGTTTTCGCTCCCTCCCTGTCTGTCTGGTGCTTTTGTTTCCTCAACCATTGCCTCTCAATCATCTCTCCTTCTGACCCTTGATCTGGAGCACTGAAGGGCTCACTGTCCTGTCGTTCATCTCCCCAGACCCGCGGCTTCAGTACTCTCTTCATGCAGAGGTGACTGTCACATCACTGTAGGGCAGTCCTGGGTCCCAGGTGACACACTGTGTGATTAACCAGCCCCTGCTGATCATGTTGAAAGCAAAGTCCCAGGGCCCCCTCAGAACTGTGCTGCCCACTTGTACAATCATCAGCATCCTCCTCCGGTTGTGTGGCCCTCAAACTCCGCCATCTGCTGTCACACCATTTTGTCTTTCATGTCCCCCATCCAACCTACTGACAGATATTTGATGCCTCCCCGCTCATTATTTTTTTAGACATGTTCTCTCTCTCTCTCTCTCTCTCTCTCTCTCGATTTATTTAGATTTATTTATACAGTATTCTGCCTGCATGTATGCCTACAGTCCTGAAGAGGGCACCAGATCTCATTATAGATGGTTGTGGGCCACCATGTGGTTTCTGGGAATTGAACTCAAGACCTTTGGAAGGGCAGCCGGTGCTCTTTACCACTGAGCCATCTCTCCAGCCCCCTCCCTGCTCATTATTACAGTCGTCACTAAGAGGGCTCCCTGCCCCTCACTCTCCTTTTATTTATTGACACCTTAGAGGCTCTGTACCCCTTGCATGGCGCCCCTCCTCTTTGCTGACCGTACTGGCTCCCATGCCTCTTTTCTAGCATGCTCAATGTGCCTCTGGACCTTTGCACATGCTGTCTGCTCTCCTTGGGTCTAATGTTTCCTTCCTCCAGGCTTCTCTTCAGTAGTTGCTTTGTTGTTTTTTGTTTTATGCTTAGGTCTTGCCCCACCAACCTGTAGGTAACTGTAACCCCGGCTCCTGGCACTCCTCAGGTCTTTGCTGCCCCTTTCCTCACAGCTCTTTTCTCCATGTGACAACTGTGTATTTGTTTGTTTGCTTCTGGTCTCCCTTCATCAAAATAGAACTTTCATGAAATGAATGAGAAGCCTTGACATTGTTCTAGAAATAGGGGGAATCAAAGGGTGATTTTTCTTGACTTATAGTTATAGATTGGGTTAAATGCCAAAGAGATGTGTGTGTGTGTGTGTGTGTGTGCGCGCGCGCGCATGCGTGTGCATTCTAATTTCTAATCTTTCAAAGGGTATTTGCAATGGAAATATAGACAGAACTTTTTTTTTCTTTTTTTACTAATTCAAAAACTGAACTTCAGAGAAAGCCCAAGGGACTTCTCAAGGTCAGGGCCAGTCACCAGTGAGCTGTGTTAGAATTGTCCCCCAGTGTAGACCTGAGGAACGCAGTGTGTCAGGGCTAGGGAGCTGTCAGGAGTAGGAAGCTGGGATCAGACGAGCGAAAAGGACCTCAGGAGCGTCCTCACTCACCTCCTGTCTCACCTTCTCAGAGATGAGACACCAGCCAGAAACCATTAGTGAGAACATGTGTGTGGGGCCTGGTTCTGCCATCAGCACTGACCTTGGGCACTGGGAAGAGGACTGGTCTGTGTAAGCTGACATCTGCTGCCTCCCCTTCAGGTCACTCTTGCCGTGCTACTGCTCTGGCCCAGTCCCCACCCTCTCCAGCCTCCCCAACTGGCTAGCCAGCCAGCTTTCCTGTTCTCTGACTTTGGGGTGGGTCAGGCTGGTGGGTGATCAGCAGGACACTGGAGAGCAGAGGATTGGCATCAAGGAACTCATGTGCCTGCTCTTTCCCAGAGAGTCCCCTCAAGATGGCTGCATCCCTTGATCAAGGGCCACAGATCCACAGGACAGCAATCTCCAGACAGCTGGTGTCTCCCAGAGGCAGGACCCACTGTCTCTCTAGTTCCTCTGAGCCCAGGGCAGTAGAATGTCACATGTTGTCACCCCCATGCCCACTCCAGGATAGTGGGCTAGCTCTCTTAAGCCCCTCCTTCACTCTATGAACAATTCCAAAATTTTTCCACAGTATGTCATTGCCTCTGTGGAGTCCCTGGCTGCCACTGTGACTCTTACAATTCAGTTTCAACAAGGTCTTCTTGGCACTTGGCACAGTCCTGGTACTGAGTGAAAGCTCCAGGTGTTAGACCCCTTCTTTCACAACACGAGTGGCCAGAAAGGGGCAGTAAAGAGGCTGGCCATGGTGGAGAAGCCTCAGGGGTGCTGCCTGGTCCTCTCCACAAAGCAAGGACCTGACTTGGAGCATGAGAGGGACCGATCCATCCTCCTCTCCTGCCCATTTCTCTCAGAACCTCCATCCTGCGGCGTGGTCCAGCAGACAACCCTAGGAATGTGACTCCGAGTATTGCTGCTCTGAGCCTCAGAATGGCGTGAGGAGTGCTCTGACTTGCCCACCTCATTCTTTGTCTCTTAGCACCTCAGCTTCCTGAGGGCAGAACGCTCCTTGTCCTGCCTCCCACAGCCTGGCTGCTTCTGTGAGTAGCCTGGGTGGGTGGAGGACATGGGCTGTCACCTCACGTCATGTCAGCCTGCAGCTGGGACTCCAGTGAGGCCAAGTGACTTTGTGGGTTCTGTGGAGACAGGAACAGATGAGTAAGCCGGATAAGCGGACAGCACCTTCCCCACGGGGGGAGGAGGGAGCCCAGCCTCTCTCCAGATTACTGGCCCCCACCTCCCAGTTGCTGCTATGGCCCCGCACTCCCCCCACCAGCAGACTTGTGGCACCTGGGGCGGTGGCGAGGGGGCAGGTGTCAAGCCAGAACTCAAGAGTGTCCTTTCAGACTCTATAGGCCAGGAAGAATGCAGTGTACAGAGGTGGGGGTTGGCTTTGGGGCAGCAAACTCCCCTGCGGGGTGGGTGACAAGCTATGCTTTGGCTTTGGGAAAATGTGTTTTCACCTCATCTTTACAACCCCCCTCCCCCTCTCCCCACACCAAGGCAGGCCCACTAAGCTGTTTCCTACAGTGGAAGAAGCAGACCGGCGGAAACTTGAAGCAAATACCCAAGTTAAGGACCCTGTGTGCTGGTTGGATCCTCAGAGCCAAGGGGACTGGTGTGGGAACTGGGTGGAGGTAGCAGGCCACATGCTTTACTCCTGTTTATATTTCCCCAGTGTTAGGCGTCAAATCAGGGACCTCATATGATCTAAGCAAGCATGAACTCCCTCTGAACACCCTCACAATAAATCTTAAACGATGAGGTGATTCCTTTGCCTGGTTCCTCTTTCCTCCAGGGAAGTCAAGTACTGATTTCATTTAATCAAGGTGGGCTTCCTGGAAGAGTAGGAAGATGTGTAACATGTAGGACTCTTGATCGCAGCACTTATTTACAACAGGATTGTCTAAGAGAGACAAGGGTGTCTTCCTGAAGGTGCCTTTCCACAGCTCTTTTACCCCCCCCCATCTTTGGGCAAGCCATATGTTTTTTTTTTCTTCAACCCTCAGCAGCAGAAGAGATTTCAGTTAGACTTTGGGACAAACTTTCCTATTCATCCTTTGAAAGGGCTCTCAGAATAGTTTATCACCTTCCAGAGAGTCCCCAGTGCGGGTTAGGTTGCTATTTCTTGACACTGAATTTGGGTTGCAGTACTCTGGGCTCCTTCTACCCGCCCCCATCTGTGTACAGTGCCTCTGATGCAGAGCGGCCATCCAGTGGAGCATGCCCCTATACTGAGGGGGTGGAGAGGAAGCCATGTTTTGGGGAGATGGTGACATCCTCTTGAACAGCCTCCATCTGTCATTTCTGGCTTTTTCCTGTTATAACAGTACTGCGGTCCCTCCCAACTGCTGTGGAGTCTGTATGTGGTTTAATTAGCCTGTAACGCCAGCCTCTCCCACAAAGCAGGAAAGCAATAAACAGCTTCCGGGTCACAGCAGGGATTGTCAGAGGCCTGAGGCCAGAGGGGTCTTTGAGGACAAATGAAGGACTTAGGACCTGCAGAGGGTGCTCAGCTTCCTTCTTGGACCATCGCAGCATGCCAATAAGCGGGCCTTCAGAGGAAAAATAAAACAAAAATGAGGAGAGATTGATACAAGCCAAGGCTACATGGAGAGATCCCCATGTCCCTCGTACTGGGTTGGGACTGCAACTCAGTCAGTAGAGAGTTGGCTTAGCATGCCGTGTAAGCATGACACAATCTCTAGCATGACACCCACCAGAGGTGGTGGGGTAGGCATGTAATCTTAGAACTCAGGAGGTGGAGGCAGGAAGATCAGAAGTTCAAGACCATCTTCAACTGCACAGCAAGTTTGCAGCCAGCTTGAGACCCTGACTAAAAACAAACAAACCAATAAACAAACCTACAAAAGTCCCCACTATTCACAACCAGCTCCACATGCAAGGAGCTGTCTCGGAAACAGTGTCTTAGTGGGCACCACCGGACACCTCAGTGTCTTCTATAAAATGAGGCTGTGGGGCTCCAATACTGGAAAGTTTTCTTCTTTCTGAACCTTTAGAGGGTGCTGGGGTCCTAAGCACAGCTGGGTGATGTGTGGATACCCGAAGCCAGTGTCCAACAAGCAATCTCAAGGAGAGAGAAGTGACCAGCAACTGGCTGCTCAGAGCATCCTGCCAGGCCCAGGGGGGATCTAGAGACAGGGGAGACAAGAGGCCCGCTGATGCCTGCCTTCTCAACTCAGGAGATGGGAAGAGGAGTGGGGGCTCCATTGCCCCCTAAGAGGCACAGACTGGAGATGCACTAGCTGAGCAGCTCTATATGCTGACTTTGTCCTGCCAACCATTGAACCCCAGTACCTAACAAAGTCTGGCATGTAGGAGGGGCTCCAGTAACACTGGGCAGATCTTATTTTTTAGGACCCTGCTCACTGAGTTTCTAAGAAAGAAGGGGTCACTACAGAGACACCCTGTCTTCTGTGGCTTCTGCATCCATTTTGGTCATTTCTGAGAACCCTGACTCCCTTCCTCCATCAACCCCCTCCCTTCAGGGAGGGAGGTTTTGATCTGCATCCCCAGCCTCCTCTGGATACACCATGGCCATCAAACCCATCCCTTCAGGGAGGGAGGTTTCTATCTGCATCCCCAACCTCCTCTGGATATGCCACGGCCAAAATACAATATACAATTATGGGGATGCGCTACATCAGTGAGCATGGAGGGAGAGAAGCCCATCTGGAGAGCAAAGCCGATGGTCAGCATGTAAGTATACGGCCATCAGCTCAAGGGTCAGGTTCCTGGATGGATGCAAACAGCCGACACCACAGAGGGAACAGTTTGGCATTCTTCGCACTCCTAGCTATACCTGGCCTTTGCCCTTCTGCCAGGCCTCCCTTGCAGACTCAAGGGCCCTCAGCTCCCTCCACCCCTTTCTGGTGTATTTGCCCCATACTGTTCCTTGTGGTTGTTTCTCTGCTAACTTGTCTAGAGCCAGTGACTCAGTCTCCCCAGTATGACTTGGATGAGTGTCTGTGCTCTGCCTGCCTTAAAGGCCTTTGCAACGAAACTGTCACTCAGGCCTTTGAGGGCAGGATGAAGGCAGGATGGATACAGAGGCCATGTTTCCATACTTACTTAGAGTGTGGGTTTGTTTTTGTTCTTTTTAAAAATGGTTACTTTTTAATTGCGTGTTAGTGTATGTATTTGTCGCATTGTGAAGATGCCCTCAGAGGCAAGAAGTGGGCCTGGATCTTCAGCAGCTGGAGTTTAGAAGTGGTTGAGAGCTGTCCCATGTGAGTGCTGGGAATCGAACTTGGGACCTCCGGAAGGGCAAGAACAGCCTCCTTTCCAGCTCCTTAGTGTGGAGTTTTCTTTATCGCCTCAAAAGCTGACTCACTTCTCTGCAGGTTGACGGGTCCTTCGTTCTGGCCAGCTAAACAGCCCAGACAAGTTGTTCACACACAGAATTTGCCACCCAGACCACAGCATAAGCACAGGGTATAGCTCAAACTGGAGACAAGCTACAGGGGAAGGCCCAGACACTACCATCATCGGAAAAAACCCAGGACTAGTGGCCTGGGGGCTGTAGGGGAAGGCTGGTTACCAGTCACTCAGCTTCCTTACTAGAAACAGGCCTAGGTCTCTGAATGTTCAAGACAGCTCTGAACTTGCTGTCCCACTGTGCGCTAAGCCCAGGAGAGCAGGAAGCGCAAAGTGGTAAACATGAGGCCCAGGAATCTGTGGAGGCTGTGATCTCTGTTGAGTTCCCTCATCTAATTGGCTACTTACATCTTTTTTCTTTCTCTTTTTTTTTCTGAGTCCTCTCCCTTTCCCATCACACTGAGCTACTTCAGAATGTCTCTCAAAGGAATTTCAAGAAGCTGGCTGGGTCTCTGTGGAGTACATCGTATTATCTCATTACGAGCCCGCCTGGTGATCGGATTCCGTTAGCTGACTCTCTTTATTAGCAGGCAAAGACAAACTTATGAAATACCTTTAAACCTGGATTTCCTTAACAATCTATCATTGAGGAACTGACAGCTCTCGTTCGCTTCCCTCTGCCAGAAAGAATTAAGATTGTTCCTAATTTAATCTCTCTTCCGCATCGGAGGCGGATATTTGTGTTTCAGAGCAAACTTGTCTTAAAAGCTCTGGGGACAGAGGCCTCTGATTGTCACAGAGCCCTTCCAGAGTGCCCCATGTGTTTCCTTGCTGACAGGGCTGGCCCTGACTGCCAGGAGTATAGCCAGAGGCCCAGGCACAGCCATCTATGGGGCCTCAGCCCTGCAGCCCTGCTGGGGCAGATGTTATAGGCATTTCTCTGCTCACAGCTTCCTGAAGAAAAGAATTTAGTCAAGAGGTATGGGTTGTTCAAGCAGAAGTTTACTCAGCAAAGCCCAGCAAAGCAAGCACTCCTGAGAGAGACTGGGGTATGCCGCCCCAAGTCGGGGAGCAGCCAGATGGGTTCTGTGTTGTGGATCTTAAAGGTGTTTATGAATATTGGTGAGATGAGTAGTAGCACAATGGACTGAATCTATAGTACTTTTCTTCCTTTGGTTTTCTAGAAAAGGACACAAAGTGTGTGTGTGTGTGTGTGTGTGCACGTGCGTGCGTGCATGCGTGTGTGTGTGTGAACACAACACAATCATATTATAATGATGTCAGGTCTTGTAAGATTATGCATGTGTGAGCAAATGCTGCAGAGTCCTGATTTCTGGTAGAGTAGAGGATTAGGGACACCCTAACTGACACTTCAAGGATGTTTCACCATAAAGGGTCACTGGCAGTGAGGACACACAACTACCAAGACACAGCTCAGTTTGCCTTGGTCCCTTTTAACTCCTTGCCTACTAGATAGCACAGAGACAACAGACGCATGAAGCACCGCCTTTGGGGTGTCGCTGAAAGGATCTTGGGGGCGATGGCATTTGACTTTTTGTTCTCTGAACTTTCTGCAAGTCAGAATCACCAGGTTGGCTCTTGCTGGAGTCTGCCGACTGGGCCTGGCTGAATGACCATGGCACAGTGTGGTGTATGCTGCTGGTGCCCACCCAGATACCCTGGCTGGGTGGCATACTCTCCCTAGCTCCTGTGAGTGCCGGTGGCATCTGATCACTGCTGCTGTCCTCAGGGAAGTGACCTCAGCACAGTGTGGGCCATCTGACTCCAGAGGCAAGTCATGTCCTGTTCAGGTCCCTTTTCTCTAAGCCATTGCTAATGACTGAAACACAAGAAGACTACAAAAGACCAGTCCTGGTGCCTGGAACAGGACCGGCTTTGTGGTTTAACTCCTGCTCCTCAGTCCCAGGGAACCAGGCTAAAGCCACTATCCATCCCAAACCACATCCTTCCTATAATCTCTCGCCCCAAGAGCACTTCCCCTACGGCACTTTTACAAGCCCCGGCTTCTTGGGCATGCTGGAACTGGGCTGTCACACATGGCTTTGCCACAGAAAATCAATCAATGCTGATGGGGCCCCACGATGAGGCCCTGAGCAGTAGCTAGGCCTCTTGAGCACATCCTGAGCCTTACTCCAGTTGGATATATCAGCTGAGAGTGGTTGCCGGCAGTGGCTGCCTGAAGGTGGGTCCCCTCACCCTGGGAACACTTGAGCCACTCTTAGAGACTGCTTTGGACCATGACCTCTCAGAGCAACAAGGCCACAGCCAATGCCACAGAGCCTGACTTGGAGAGTCCTGCCGAGCACATTTCATCCCCTCGGGTCATCTGCACTGAGATCGGGTGGCTGCAGAGAGAAGGGGGAAGAGCCGTGTTGGAAAATCCTATTATCTAGCCGGCCCCCATTGATAGCCCATGCATGAAACCAATTTACAACAAGCAAGTCAAAAGCCTTCCAAGACCGCCTGCTCTCCCCAGAACCCAGCAATCACCCTGCCCACAGGCCTCTGCAGTCCAATACCATCCGGCTCGCATCTGCGGAGCGGCTCCGCTAGCGCTCCGGAGCTGTCACTCAGCGCCCTGGGCTAACCAGCCCATTCGTTGGCGAATGCAGGGAGAATTTATTACAGCAGAAGAGAGAAACACTCGGAATCCAACATGATTACTTTCAGATCTCTGTTTTGCTGATGTTTTGAGCCAGCTCGAACGAGGTGCTTTGGACTATTGGAGTTTTCTGAAGGTCATGGTATCTGTCCATCTTCTGTCACAGTGTGCTGACAGTGACAGGGGGACTTGGACCACACTTGAACTTGGGGGCAAAGTCCTTAACCTTTCTCAGCTTTGGCTTCCTCCTCTATGAAAGTGAAATGCCTCTTGAAGCTGAGGCAACAATTCAATGAGCCGGTGCATGCCAAGTTCCTAGCACACAGTAGGCAACAAGGAAATTTTTACTCATGTTCATCTTAACCCCAGCACTGTTTCTAAGGACCCAGGAAGGATATGCTGTTGGTTTTCTTTGTACAATATCCTGGTGTGTCTTACCTGTACAATAGCAAGGAAATTCTCTAATCTATCCATATTGTTCCTTGCTGGGAAAGAACTCATAATTCCCTTGGTCTCAAAAAGCCACCTTGAGTAAGTGATGACTGGGAGCCAAGCACTAGGTGTTTTATGTAGAGCACAGGCTTTGAGCCTCACCATGGCCGTGTACACTGAGAACAGTTGCCCTCACTTTACAGGTGCAAAGACTGAGGGACAGAAACGGCCCAGCCGTAGAGCTGTAAGTAGAAACAGGACGAAAAGATGTGGGAAAATGGTAACACAAGGACTCTGGGAAGACACTTCTTCCAAATCCAGTAGCCGACTCCTCTTTTCCTCACTTCTGGGACCATGGGAGAGACTCTGCTATGCTTCGCCCTCTGAAGAAGTGGCTGTACTCTCTCTTCATACTCTCACCTCTCAGATCAGATCTGAGCAGAAACTGAGCCAGCCCACTGGGTCCGTAGCACCTCTGTACACACCCCGGTGGACCAGAGAAAACCTCCAGACGGGAGCAGGCCCAGGCCTCAGCCTCATCTCGCTGCTCCTGAGCCAAGACTCTGTCCACCAGGCAGGCCATCTACCTGGTCAAGGCCATTGCCAAGACACTCATTGATACCTTCTTCCCGGTGGAGGGTGATGATCCAGGCAACTACTGTGGAATTTGCAACCTTGGGGATCAGGGCTGAGATCTTCCAGGGCTGATGAGAGTGGCTTCAAGGAATTCGGGACAGCCAGGCACAGCAAAGGCATGTACAGGCTCAAGATTAAAGTCAAGGGCATCAAGCACCAAGATCCATGTGCTTCAGCTGTAAAATGGGGTGTTGAGAGGATTCAGTGTACAGAATGCATGGTCTGAAATACGATGTTACCCCCGACAGCAGCCGGACTCAAGAGTGGATGTTGCCATTACACTTAGTGCCTCAGGGTCATTTTTGTGTCCGTTCCCAATGTGATTGCCCTTTGCTTCCCAACCCTTCGTTTCCCAAAGGTTCCTTGGCATGATGCCTTTACCCTCACGACAGACTAGCATGGCACACTCTGCCGACGGCGTGTTCTGACCAAGGCAGGCGCCAGGCCTGACAGGAGAGGAGGTGAAGGCCTGGTTAACTTCCAGGGGACATGGAGTCATCCAAAACAGGCAAAATGTGATGCACTTTGAAAGAATCTTCCAGCCACGCAGAGAAGAAGCTACTTGCGTGTGTGGACAGGGCTGAAGACAAGCAAAGGCCTCTACTAGAGGGCAGCTGGAGAGCTTGCCCGCCTCCAGGGCTCAGCTGAGAGACAGAAGAAGAGTGGGGATTGCAGAAGCTGTCAGAGTTGGGTGGGGCTGAGGAGTTGGGGAACCATGGTTCAGGAAGAAATACACTCCCTCAGCCTGGACAGGCCTACAGGTCCATCCATGTTCTCCTGGACCAATGTCCTCTGATGCTGATGCTGATGCCACTGCTGCTTGGAGCTCACTGAAGTTTTAGACACTACACATGGTCAAGTCTGACTCCAAACATTCTTACTGGGAGTACAGCCTGAAAGCTCAGATCGTTGTTGCTATTATCTTCA
Source organism: Ellobius talpinus (assembly GCA_001685095.1). Lineage (NCBI taxonomy): Eukaryota > Metazoa > Chordata > Mammalia > Rodentia > Cricetidae > Ellobius > Ellobius talpinus. The sequence goes on along the minus strand of LOJH01005255.1, from coordinate 3,947 downwards.
GACATATCACTATCATTCTGAAACTGGTCTCAAACTCATTCTTAATCCTCCTACCTCAGAATCCCAAGCATCAGGACTACAGTTGTGCCCCGCCATCCCTGGTTCTCTGAGATGGTTCAAAACGCCCCAGGTGGCATACAGGCAAAGTCAAGCCTGAGAACTGCAGAGTGGGTCTGCACGTAAGATGGCCCTGGATCTGCATTCTGGCTTAGTAACCAGCCAGATTGTCTGTCTCACTCCTAAAGTTGTCTTTTTAGCTTCCTCAAATAGTTTAACAAGCCTTAATTCGAAAGTAAATATTATAAGATTGTTTCAGAGGACATTGAGAAGCTAAGCAAAGAAGAAAAGGTGCTGCAGAAAAGTAATTGTACAATAATTGAGTACAGAATTAATTACACCAAGACACAATCGGTGTCTGCAGAGTGCTGATGTCACTGTGGGTGAAAGGGCAGTTGATCAATGATCTAAAGCAAATTGCTACTCTGTATCCTGTAGCGTTGGGAAAGCACAGGTTTTCTACTTTGAACAATTACAGATTGATGGCACGTGACCAAAATAGGACAGAGAGGACCCTTGTGCCCTCACCCAGTGTAATGGAAACATTTCATATAATTACACCCAATATCAAAACTAGGAAGCTGACATTGACACCACAGCCCGTAGCCCTTACGGAAATCAGACGCTTTGTTAACATCATTCCCTTGGTTTTTCGTTCACTCAAAATAGCTTGCAGTTAGCCAACCAGAACACAGTGTTTATTCAAGAGTGGGCACAGCCCATCTGTGTCAGAATCCACTAGAAGACACATTAAAAGCATTTTATGTTTTAAGTTGTCTCCCAGGCATGGTGACACATACCTGTATCCCCAACATGGGGGAGGCTGAGGCAGGAGGATCTAGGGTTCCAGGCCAGTATAGGTTAAAGAGTGAGTCCAAGGCCACCCTGGGCTGTAGAGAAAAAAGTGTGATTAAAACCTAAACACACAAAGTATCTGGGCAGGATGGTCATGCCTGCGATTCCAACATCTAGGAAGCAGAGGCAGGATTGCTGAAGTTCAAGGCCAACCTGGTCTGCATAGTGAAACCCTTACCTCAAAAATGAACAAGCAACTTCCTCCAATGACAAAAAATTCCAGAACACTTAACCTAGACAGTCTAATTCAAGGCTCAGGAGGGGGAGCTGGGAGTCAGTATTCTAAACCAATTTTCCAGGTCATTTCTGTATTTGCAGAAGTCAGAAAGCCATGAAATGTTCCTTCTACAGGCATGATGCTCAGCCTGTGACATGTATGTCAGAGAGACTGGTGACTGTCCTCACAGGATGGAGAAAGATGATGTTGACAATAAAGCCAGGGCCCAGGATCCAGCCATAAACAAATGCCATAAGAACTCATGGGGGCATTTCATCTCCTGAGTGAAGGGGGAGAGACTATGAGGCTGAGTATTTACATTGGACTGATTTAAGAGTGAGCCCTTGATAGGGGGACAAGGGCAGATGTCTGAGCCATGACTTTAGCACATTGTCTTCCACCTTAGAACAAGGATTTCTGAAATTTATGGTGGGAAGTATAGTCTACCTGTTTGCCCACCATGCCTCTACACCAAAGGGGTTCAATACATGTTGTAGGAAAGGACACATGAGAAATACATCTAGCTGGCTGGCTAAATGAAGCAGAAATGGAAGGAGGGTGAGTGGAGGGTTGGTAGCTGGGTAAATTCATGCCTGTGTACAGAGTACACAAGGATGACGATGTGGCTGGGAGAGGCAGGGCTCCCTACCCTACAAGTTCTAGCAGTCCCCTGAGCCTCCCATAGAGAGTCACCTGAGCCCAGGACGGGATAATCTAGGAGAGCTATGTATACAATACTTGCTTCCTGTACAGCTAAGCCCCAGGCGTGTCTGGGTCCCACGGAGCCAGTTGACCTTGAGTTGGAGCTAAGTGGTCTTCACTTCGGAGGGGAAAAAAAATCCAGAGACGTTTTCCCTGTAAGTACTCTCATGCTCTCTTCATCAGTATACTAATTTGAAATGCCAGAGACAAAATCTTAAACTCTCCTTCTTGGAGGACTGTAGCTGGATCCCTCCTTGTAGACGGGAGCTGAGTCAAGTCTGGCTGCAGAAAGGGTAGGAATAGGCTAGACTTGCAAAGGCCACTCTTGCTGCTTGGTGGATGAGGATGCATCAGAGGTTCTCAGCTTGTCCTCCAATTCCTGTCTTTCTCTCGACAGGCCAGGGGAGTTCTGAGGACCACTCCTGAGATCCAGCCCCAGAGCAGAAGATCTCAGGAGAAGCTCCTCCAACTCACCTTTTTCTTGGAGGTTGCATTGGGTGCAATGTGTCTTGCCAGGGGCCGGGGAATGACTAGGAAGGGGCCTCTCCTTAGAGAAGTACCATCTACTGTCTTCTGGCCCCCTGTAACATAGCCTCTAGGGAGAGTTTTCCAAATATAGAGATGCCAGGCAGTGGTAGCACACACCTTTATTTAATCCCAGAACTCAGGAGGCAGAGGCATGGGGGTCTCTGTGAGTTCGAGGCCAGCCTGATCTACAGAGTGAGTTTCAGGACAGCCAAGGATGCACAGAGAAACCCTATCTCAAAAACAAAACAAAACAAAAAAAGATGGTTAGCCCTCATCTGCAGTCTGACTGCATTAGAGGAATCCAAAATGCTCTTATTGGTAATTTTTCTCAAGTAGGCACACTGAAGCATGACGCTCTGCTACAAGGAAACTATGTCCCTAACATCTTAAACAGTCTCAGCTGAGGAGGTGGCTAAGACTCAAAGGGAGACATGCTGGAACTGGAGGCTGAACACTCTTGCCTGTCTGAGACTCTATCTATTCACCAGCAAAATGGGAGTGCGATCTGCATTTCAAAAGGCTGTGTGGGGTTTCTGGGAAGTTCTGAGCTCAGTGACTGGTACCTTGGAGGTCCCTCATGTTAGCTAAGATTAGGCCAGGCACAGAAGAATAGCCAATCTTAGTGGCTGTTGGACCTGGAAGAAATCAAACACAAAGAAATTTTTGTTGTGACCCCATGAAACCTGTAATCTATGTCACATAATATTTTCCATTTCCCAGCTGGGCTTATTTGTGGATTCTGTTCTATTTAAGCATATACAACAGTCTTTAGGCCAAGTCTGCCTCACTTGACCCTAAGTTGCTCACTTGACATTTTTAATTAAACATTTTGTTTTTTGTTAATGATTTTGCATGCTTAGTCTGGTAAGGCCTTATGCCCTGCTGGTCGAGTGTGAGACGCTTTGATGGAATGTTAAAAAGCTGAGTTATCTCCTGGCCGGAGGCCTCTTCCACACTCCCAGCACACTGTGAGAGGGTGCCTTGTCTGCTGCAGTTGGGGAGGGGCTCCCTGCTTGTACATTTTCTTCATTCTTCACCCTTCCCATGGCTGGGTGGTAGGCGCTTGCCCAAGAGACTCATTCAAATGCTTTCACACCCCTGAGAAGCCCAATGTGTTGAACACCCTGTGACTCATTTTTCCCCCTGGAGAAGTCTGAACACAGAGAACCTGAAGCTGTGGGGAGTAGAAACAGTACCAATTTGTTCTAGAACATGTAGACATTAAGAAGACTCAACTGAGTCAGGAAGATGGCTTGAGCAGATGACGGCCGCCGTCTGTGCCCCAGCTTCAGGGCAATTCACATGTTTGGATGAGCATGAGTTTTAAGTTTTGGGGCTGTTGTTTGGGGTCCAGGGACATTCTGAGATGTCAGAACTTATCACCATGACTCCCACCCCCCACCCCCACAGAATCCTTAGAATCTCTGGACTCAGTCAGATATGTGGTCCTAAGGCTCACCTTTGGGCAACAGCCCACTCCAGGAAAACACCTTCAAGGTGGAAATGATGTGGGTGCCAACTAAACGCATTCTGCAGTTCTTCTTCTTCTACTTCTTCTTCTTCTTCTTCTTCTTCTTCTTCTTCTTCT
>LOJH01005254.1:15899-34520 GCA_001685095.1 Ellobius talpinus | reverse complement strand
TTTACAAAATTACTTTCTCTAATAGTCTTTAAAACTTTTATTCTCCTTATATTTACCAAATTTTATTTCTGAACTTTTTCACTATGAAATCTTTTTTGGTACTCCCTCTGCCCCATCTCTCACTCTTTTGTCTTCCTCTAACATTCTTCTTCATGCTCATTTCTCCGTTGACTCCCTCCCTCCCTCCCTCCCTTCCTTCCTCCTTCCTTCCTTCCTAGACAAGGTCTTACTATGTAGCCCTGGCTGGCCTGGAACTTGCTATGTAGATCAGGCAGGCCTCAAACTCATAGAGATCTTCCTGCATCTACTTCCCCAGTGTTGGGATTAAAGGTGTGTGTCACTGAACTCAACCTTCCTGGTCTACTTTCTATGTCTCATTCACTTATTACTTCCACATTTAAGCAACCCTTTATTTCATAGCACATTCTACAACAGGTTTTTCCATTTTCAGTTCCATGGCCATTGGTGGTGTATTTGTGGCATCATGATTTATTTAAGCACATTTATCTTAGGTGGTCTGATGTTGCGGCTACAGTGGTTCATTTCTTTTGTGCTGAGTAGTGCTGGAAATTGAGCCTTCAAGAGCAGGCTGCTCAATATAAAGATTCTCTCTAAAAGTTCAGAAGAGACAGCAAAACCAAAAGATGTGCAAGGCACACACAATATAGCAATGCAAGAAATAGGGAAAAGTAAGACAACATACATGACTCCTCTAAAAGACAGTGACTCCCTGACTACTGACATCAAAGACATCAAAACAGACAAAACGCTAGATGGGGATTTCAAAAGTTAAAAAGGATACAAACAACTGATAAATTCAACCAGGACCCAGAGAGAAAAAAGTAACACAGAAGAAAAAGCCAGGATAAAGGATCTGGAAACCAGCAATTCAGAAATTCAGAGAAAAAAAACTCAGCAACGGAGTAGGAAAACCCAGCAAAGAAACAGATTTTAAAAAAAAGTGTTAGAAGTGAATTAAATAGAATAAAAACAAATAAAATGCACATCATCAACAGAAAGAACCAAACAGGAAAAATAATATCAGGGATGGGGCCCACAGGTGATAAAACACCACATTTCAGCATTGATAAAAGAAAAATAAGAAATCAGTATAACCATATCCAGGAGCTCTGGGATGCAATCAAAGCTGAAACATAAGACTCCACGAGACGGATGGAACTGCAATAAAACAGCAGGATCAAGGACCAAGCAGAAGCTCAAGCACGAACGAACCTCTTAATTAATGTTCCAGTGACCCTTGACATGCTCACTGGACAAGGTAACTTTGTTCATCCCATCCATCAGGCACTGACTGGCCATCAAGTCTACTACGAACAGGTTCCTAACCTGGTCTTCAAAGCTCTTAAGTGATGCACCCCGCAGGACCCTTCAGCTTACTTCCGTAATCTTGAATTCAACAGCCAGGGGAACTTCTTACTGATTTTCTCACAGGGGTCAATGAGGCAGTGAAGCAGAGAGTAGATCTGGGCTCCATCCACTAGGGAAATGCTAATCAAACAGCTGGTTTGGGAAGGACTTAATGCTCCAACCCACAATGTGGCCGCAGCAGTCTGCACAAATGGGTATTGGCCACAAGAGATCCTGAACCCAGCAGTGGTCCCATCGCTGCTCTCACCGCTTCCTTAGATGCCCTCCTTGCAGACAGGCAGGACACCTACGATACACCCAAGGGCCCCAAGTAGACAGATCTTGCTGGGGTGCGGCAAACCAGGCCATCTGCCCCCAGGCAAAAACCTAGGACCCAATGCCCCAGATGAAATAAGGGATTTCCTTAAACAAAGGACTGTAGATCACAATCTACTGAAGTACCTGTCCTTTTAAACTCCAGGATGGGGAGACTCTGATAATCTAAAAATCGATTAGACACTGCCTGCTTCCCAATGCTAGCTGTCTATCTTGATGGACAAGCTGTCAGAGGCTTGGTGGACACTGGTGCAGATGCCACCATATTAACAGAAATGGAGGCACTCTGTTTCCCCCATTGGAAATTTAGACCTGGAGTAGGAGGTCAACAAGATTCAAAACTGATCACCCATCCAGTCCATTGGAGAGACCTTGATGGCAAAAAGGGAGCCATTCTCCCTACTGTTTCTACGGTACCAAGAAACCTCTGGAGCAGAGACATCCTGGAGGATATGGGTGCTGTCCTAACTACTGATGATAGAGTTTTCTTTGATAACCTTCAGGCCCATGAAAAGAGGTTTGGCAAATCACAGTCCTACACATAAGTCACACCCCCAATTTTAAGGGTTACTGTCCCTCAGAAATCCACCACAATCGAGCCTCCTAGCCTCATTCCACTGACAAGGCTCTCAAATCAGGGCGTCTAGGTGAGAACAGTGGCCTATAATTTAACCAAAGTTGTCAATCCTAAAGAAATTAGTTGTATAACAGCTAAAGATGGGGCACACAGAACCAACTACAAGTAAACATAATACCCCCATATTGGTTATTCCAAAGAGATTAGGACACTACCGCCTCCTGCAGGATCTCCATGCAGTTAATGATCACATGGAAAAAAAAAGGGGTCCATGCAACCAGGCCTCCCACACCCTAGTGCTATTCCCTCATCTTATTATATTTTAGTTTTAGATATGAAGGATTGCTTTTTTCAAATTCTCCTAGCACCACAGGATAGAGACTGCTTTGCCTTTACAGTATGGGAGCCTAATATGCATAAGTGAGCCAAAAGATATCAATGGACTGTATTATCCCAGGGAATGAAAAATAACCCCACAATATGCCAGTCATGTTTCTCAGGCCTCAGTGAATATTCCTAAGGACATCCTCTTAATTCATTACATGAATGATCTCCTGGCACATCTAGATGTAGTCTATCTGCAAAGGACTGTTGTAAAAGTGTTAAAAGACCTCACATCATTACATCTGATGGTGGTGCCAGATAAGGTTCAAATGGTACCCCCTTTGACTTTTTAGGATTTTTCCATTGCTAAGCAGGTTCGCTCCCTTTCCTTTAAATTGGAAATGAAGTTTAAATTGTAATTCTAAGAATTACAACAATTATGTGGCACAGTTAACTGGCTTAAGCCCATTCTGCACATTCCTAATCAAGAGATGAGACACCTTTTCAATATATATATATTACATAGGGCACTTAGCAGACGCCAGAGTTCTTTGCTCAGGCCTTGTTGACCCTGCCTCAGGACAGCTCAGCAACTGGACTGTGCCTGTCTTAGGGTGGCCTGCCGTACAAGCTCTTGCCCTTCATTGACTACCAACCCTCAAAGAGCATTCATCCTGGAGAGCTGTCAAGGTGGAGGGTACTAGGCAGTAGCTTTTCGAATTACAAATAGCCAGGCGTGCATAACCTCCTGTGGAGGACTGAGGAAGATGCCTAAGAGCCACTGAAGAGTCACCGTAGTTGCTGTCTACTGATGTCAGATCTGCTGCATGAGACATTTAAGGAGAATAAGGGTTAACAAAACCACCCCACCAATTAATGCATATGTGAACATCCAAGAGGGATCCAATAGCCTTTTCATATTATTCCAAACTTTTTCAAAAGAAGAAAGATGGTCTCAATTACAAGACCAAAGGGAATAATAAATTTCATGAAAGGATGGCTGAACAAAGGAAAGGTAAATAGGAATATAGTATGTCCAACAAACACCTGATATTAAAAGAGCAGGAAGTAAAGGACAAACTAATCCAATCAGAAAAACAACCAACAAATTATAGGAATCATTAAGATCTTTCAATAATAGCCTTAATTGTAAATGACCTCAACTCATCAATAAAGAGACAGAGACTTCCTGAGTAGGTTTAGACACACCTTTCTTTTGCCTCCTAGAAACAATCTCACTGGTACAGACATACACAAACTGAGTGTCAAAGAATGAAAAACAACCCATCAAGCATATGGAAATAATTTGCAAGGCTGTCATGGCTATTCTGGTATCTGACAGAATAGACTTTGGACCAAAATTATTCAGAAGACATAAAGAATAAAGGCCACTACATATTAATAAGCAGAGCTATTTATAGAGAAAGTATTGTGATTGCTAATACATATGTACCAAATGTTCGGGCTCCCAATTTCATAAAACAAACAGTAATGGACACAAAAGGTCAGATGGGTCCTAACAGAATAGTAGTGAGTGATTCAATACTCCATTCTAATCTCTGGATAGGTCATCCAATTGAAAAAAAATCAATAAAGAAACCTCAGAGTTAAACTGCACCATAGGTCAAAGGGGCTTAACAGATATCCACAAAACATTCCATCTGAAAGAAGCACAATCCCCATTCTTCTCAGTAACCTATGGCTTTCTAAGAACTGATCACACACCTGACCACAAATCAAGTCTTAAGAAATACAAAAGAATCAACAACCTTTTATGTTATCAGATCACAGTGCAGGAAAACTCCAAACCAAAGAGCAAGAAAACCTTCAAGACTACACAAATACATGGAGACTGAACAACACAGAACTGAATGACCAGTGGGTCACTGAAGAAATCAGGAAGGACATTAAAAAGTTCTAGAATCAAATGAAAATGAAAGTACAGCTTTCCAGAGCCTGTGGGGAGAAAGGTTTCTAGCTATGAGAGCTTATGTTTAAAAAAAAAATCAAGGGGCTGGAGAGATGGCTCAGAGGTTAAGAGCATTGCCTGCTCTTCCAAAGGTCCTGAGTTCAATTCCCAGCAACCACATGGTGGCTCACAAGCATCTGTAATGGGGTCTGGTGCCCTCTTCTGGGCACAGATAGAATATTGTATACATAATAAATAAATAAATGTTTAAAAAAATCAAAAAGCATTTTAATGATTCACCTCACCTCAAGGTCATAGAAAACAAGATAAACTTAAATCCCAAAACAGCAGATAGCAAGAAACAACAAAGATTGGGCCAGAAATGAACAAAATGAAAAGTAAACAGATATACAGAATCAAACACAGAGTTGGTTCTTTGGAAAAAACCAAAAACAAGACTGAGAGCATCTAGCCAAACAAACCCAAAGAAAGAAAAGACTCAATAAAATTGGAGATGAAAGGCTCTTCTTTACTGGATTCCAATGAAATACAGAAACTCATTAGGAAGTATCTTGAAAATTTATAGTTAAAAAAAAACCTGGGAAGCAGATTCTTAACAACCAACAAGACTGAAGCAGTAATAAAAAGCTTCCAACAATGAAAATTCCAGGACCAGGTGGATTCATTGGTGATGACTACAAAACCTTTGAAAAACGAGCAATGCCATGTTTCTTAATCTGTTCCATATAATAGAAACGGAAAGAACACTTTTAAAACCAGTCTACAAAGCCAAGATTACTCTGACACAAAACTAGACAAAGACACAACAAAAACAGAATAGACCAATATCCCTGATGAACACAGATGTAAACATTCTAAGTAAAACGCAGTGAAATTGAATTCAAGAACACATTCAGAAGATCATACACCATGACCAGTTGGTTTCATTCCCAGGATGCAAGGTTGGCGTGCATTCAGTACATAAACAGATTTAAGGAAAGAAACTACATGATCATCTCAATCAACACAAAAAGACTTTAGACAATATTCAACATCCCTTATGATATAAAATCCCTGAACAAACTAGAAGTAGATGGAAAGTAGATCAACAAAATAAAGGCTATATATAACACAACACTAAGTGGGGAAAAACCAAGAGCATCTTCTCTGAGTCTTGAGTGAAATAGGATCCTACACTTTCCACTCGTACTCACTATGGTGTTTAGAGTCTTAGCAGCTGCATTAACACAAGAGAAAGAAACAAATAGCACACAATAGGGAAGGAAGGAGTTAGTGTATCTGTTTGAAGATACAAGAGCATACCATTAAAAGATCCTATAGACTGCACCAAAACTGTTAGACTGTATAAACACTTTTAGCAAAGTAGCAGGATACAAATTTGACAAATAAATTAGTAGCTCTTCTATATGTCATCAGTGAACTCACCAAGAAATAAACTGAGGAGAGAGAATGAAAATCTCATTCACAATAGCTTGAAAAGAGAAAACAAAACAAAGGTTTGTGAAAAAGCCTCATGGAAACCTACAACTATAGAAGCTTCCTAAAATGTATGTATACATTTATACACACAGTTATGCATATGTAAAATGAGTTTAAATGGAATTATCCTATAATGGGGTGGGCACAATGGTTCCCTTAAGACACCATAGGCTATGAAGTAAAAAAACAGTGCTAAGAATGGTGTGCTCACTGGTTTTTGAATACTTACACAAACCTACATATTTGGAAAGAGGAACCTCAACTGAGTAAATGCCTCCATCCAGACTGTCTATATGGCAATAGTCTGTAGGGTATTTTCCTTGATTAATAATTGATGTAGAGTCCAGTGATGTGTGATGTCCTTCTCTATATGTGTTGCTCTTACTTGTTAATAAATAAAGCTTTTTTGGTCTATGTCAGGGCAGAATATAGCCAGGCTAGAAGAGATATGGAGAGAGAGTAGGTGGAGTCAGGGAGATGCCATGTAGTTGCTGAATGAGGAACATGCCCTGAACCTTTCCGGTAAGACACAGCCTCATGGCAATACACAGATTAATAGAAATGGGTTAATTTAAGATTAAAGAACTAGCTAGAAATACGCATGAGTCATCAGCCAAACAGTATTGGAATTAATATAGTTTCTGTGTGATTATTTGGTTCTGGGTGGCCAGGAAATGAACGAGCAGCCTCCATTTATAGTCCAGCCCATGAGGAGAGGGTGGATTTCTACCTCTGGACAGGTGGTCTTAAGTTAAATAAGACAGAAGCAAGCCAGTAAGCAGCATTACTCCATGACCTCTGCTTCAAATCCTGCTTCCAGGTTCTTGCCTGGAGTTTCTGCTTTGACTCCCTTCACTAATGGAGAGTAACCTGAGATTTGTAAGATGAACTAAATCCTTTCCTTTTGGCCATGGTGTTTGACCACATCAGTAGAGTCTTCTCAACCTTACGTGCTACTGTCACAGCTCTTAATTACTGTACACAACTTGATCGTAAGACCTATTGCTGAACACACCACATACTCAAGTCACAGAACATAAAGAAATCAAGCTAATGCCAACCTGGAAGTTTCATTCCCATTGGCTAGCTTTCACAGTGTTGCTACCAGGGAAGAAAAGTAGCCATCAGCCTTACCCAACTGTGAAACCTACATTCAGTAACAATTGGCTTGGCAAGATATGCACACTGGCATAATAGTGGCATGAATGCTATGGGAGTAACCAGTCTCTCTGGCTGGATTTAAGGCTACTTCCACAAGATGGAACTCATACCTTAAACCATTACTAGGGCCAAGAACCTATGGCTAGGTAGGTCATAGTCCCTAAGGGAAAATTACTATTACTATTCTGCTAAATGGGCATATTATTCAACCAAATTCTAAACACTGTTGTAGAATATTACTTGAAGATGTGTCAATTTGTTTATGCTGTGGAACATTTGTTTAATGATGCAAAGGTGTTTTGCATTCTTTTATGTTGCATTTGTTTAACTCTGTGAAGCTGTGTTACTTTCTCTATCTAAAACACATGATTGGTCCAATAAAGAGCTGAACGGCCAATAGCTAGGCAGAAGAAATAGGTGGGGCTGGGGGGACAAAGAGAATGAATAGGAGGAGAAACCTGGGAAGAGAGATTGAGGAGCAAGAAAAGGAGAGGACATAAGGCTATCCAGCTACACAGAAAGCCACGGAATAAGAAGTAAAGAAAGGTATACAGAATAAAGAAAGACAAAATCCCAGAGGCAAAAGTTAGATGAGATAATTTACAGAGGTAGTAGACAACTATAGTAAAACAAGCATTTTTCTGGACACAGCAAGGCAATTGCACTTATGAACTCACAGCAGCTCTGACAGCATGTATAAGACCTGTGTAAGATAAAGCTATACAAAATCCCATCACGGGGGGCAGGGGTAGACACGGGTAAAAATATAGTCATTAAGTTGTACCCCTAGTTGACCAGTTATTGGTTGCTGGGGAAGGATAATTTTCTTTAAAAATGTGACCTTGAGAGGCTACCATGTTTCAGTAGATAGCCCTATGCCCATATACACATTACCGCACTAAGTGAATTCAGTGGGTTAAAAGCAAGCAAGCAAGCAAACAAACAAACAATATACAAAACTGGGAAGGAATATGGAGCAGGGATGGGGAAGGAAATAGAGAGGAGGAAAAAGAGGGAGTATTTGATAAAAAACACATTATATACACATATGACATTCCCAAACAATAAAAGAATAGGAAAAAAAAACCCATAGAGGTGAAAAAAATGATAAAAACCTTAAAATACTGAAAAAAGACACTGAAGTCACCAGAAAATGGAAAAACTTCTCACGTTCCTAAATTACACACATACAGAAAAATAAAATAAAGAACCCAGATAGTTATAGCCACGGAACTTTTGACAAGGGTGCCAAAAACACATATTGGAGAAAAGGGACAGTCTCTTTAACAAATGGTACTGGGAAAAATGGAAATGTACCCAACCTCTCACTCTGCACAGTCAGTTAAAATTTAACTGAAGACCCGAATGTGAGACCTGGAGCTCTGTGATTGAAAAAGAAACGCAGAAAAGCACTTCAGGGTGAAGGCCTAGCATAGGAAAAATACCTCAAAAATTGACAAACAGGACTTCATACAGCTAAGATGCTTCTATTCAACAATGGGAAGAGTCATCAGAGTTAAGAGAGAGCTTACAGAATGGGAGAAAATGTCTGACATTTAAAAAACATAAGACAGGGGATTAATATTCAAGATATATAAAGAACTGCAAAAGGGGATAGCAAAAATCCAAAATCAAAACACAAATCATCCAACTAATAGAAGGACCAGTGAAGTAAAAAAACAGTTCCCCAAAGAAGAAATACAAATGACCAGTAAATACTAGAAAATGTAAAATATTCTTGGCCATGAAGGAAAATACAAATTAAAACTGCTTTGAGGTTTCATCTCACTCCAACCAGAATTAGTATAATCAAGAAAACAAGTCAAGCAGTGGTGGTGACCTTTAACCCCAGCACTCGGGAGGCAGAGGCAGGTGGATCTCTATGAGTTTGAGGCCAGTCTGGTCTACAGATTGAGTTCCAGTACAGCCAAGGCTATACAGAGAAACTCAATCTTGAAAAACAACAACAACAACAACACAAAAAACCAAAACAAAGGATAACAAATGCTGGAGAAGATGTGAGGAAAGGAAAACTCTTATTTACTACTAGCAGGAATGTTAATTTTTGCAGTCACTATGGAAATTAGTATGGAAGCTCCTCAAAGAGCTGAAACTAGAACTTCCCTATGACCTATACACCACTCAGGTACATACCAGAAGGGCTCTAAGTCAACACAACACAGATACTTGCACATTCATGTTTATTGCTACACTAGTCACAATAGGAAATGTAACCAATCTAGATGTCTATGAACAGATGAATGGATAAAGAAAGTGTGGTAACACATATACAATGGAATTTTATGCAGCCATAAGTAAAATGGACATTTGCAGGAACTGGATGAATGCAACTAGAAATCATGTTAAACAAAATAAGCCAGACTCATATGTTGTATATATAAGAAACTTAAAATTACACGAGTATATATATGCACACAGATGTTTGTCACGAAATCAGAAAAAGGAGAAGAGGGGAGGAAGAGCTGTTTCTTATAGAGCATACCTACAGAAAGTTAAGCCCACATCATATTTAAATAATAGACCATAGATAAGACAGGAATGCAAGGCCTAATTTAAGTTAGGAGTTTTACAAATGCCACTCACTACACTAATAGATTAAAGAAAACTTTGAGATCGCTGGAAAAAATGAGGGAAAAGATACAGTAAGACTGAACAAGCACTTAGAATCAAAACTTTGCAGACTAAGATAAAGGCCATCTATGAAAGCATGCTGTGAAAGAGAAATAGATTACCACCAATCTCCTTAGCACTGCAGAACACCACAGCAATAAGATGAAAAGGACTCAAAAGACAAAGAACGAAGGATAGAAGGTGTGGAAAACATCTGACTGCACTTCAGCGCAGTACCAGGGAGCAAGTGCATGCTTAAAGCATACATGGAAGGCAAGGAATGGGATGCATTTCCCTGCACTTCAAACGGGCAGCTTGAAAGTAACTTTTTTAAATCCTATTTATAACAGCAACCCAAAAATGAAGCAATAAATAAAAATATGCATAAGCCTTTTATAAAAAAATTACAAAATTTTATTGAAAGGCAATAAGGAAAACTTAGGAGTCATACCATGTTATTGAAGAGGCTAACAGTTTCAGTATTCCTAAACTGATTAACAGATTCAAAGCAATTCCACCACAATGTTTTTCATGGAACTTTGACAAGATGATTCAAAGATACAAAGCTATGGTAATTGAGAAAGTATGCTATCGGAACATGATAGACAAGTAGATCTGTGGAACTGAATGGACAACCCAGAAACAGATCCACACATACATATAAACTTGATTTATGACAGAGGACAACGAAAGGCTAGATTATTTAATAAAGGAAGCTGGGTTAAGGTAATCCATATGGGGAAACAATGAAATGGGATCCCTATCTCGTAACACGTAAAAATCAATTCCAGATGAACTAAAAACCTATAATGTTAATCACATAAAAAGTTAGAAGATGCTGTAGGAGTGTCTTTATGACATTCAAATCATAAAGACTTTCTTAAACGAGAAACAAAAAGCAGAGCCAAAAAGGAGCATACTGATAAACTGTACACTAAAATAAAAACCTTCTGTTTATAAAGACTCAATGAGATTGAAAGATACTGCAAACGGGGAGAGACACACAGCATATTTAACTAATAAAGGGCTAGCGACTAGCACACTGGAGGAATCCTGCAAGCCAAAAACCTTCTTGGGAAATTTGGGAATTATGACACATGGGTATTTCACAGGACAAGCAACACCAATGGCTAAAGAACATAATAAAAGTGCTTTACTTTATTAATATCCAAGAAAATACAAACAAAAATAAAAGAAATAGCTTTGCATTCCTTTAGACTGTCAAATCTTATCTAGAGCCAGGCCATCTTGAAAGTGTATAATCTCATTTGTCAGACCATAAGACCTTAAGTTTAATGTAAGTATTAGCATGAAATTAGAACCAGGGGAATTCTACACTGCTAGAATGGGGTCTAAGTTGCCACAACCAGTTTGGATAACAATTTGATTTACCCAGAGAGTCTACCCAACAATTACTCCCCAGATTCCAGCAATTCCACCATCACCCAGACACTGTGTGCTGGGGTTGTAGACCAGTGGTAGAGACTTGCATAAGGCCCTGGGTTCTCTACCCAGCATCAGCAAACAAAGCACGAGTCCATCGGAAGCAGGTGGTGATAATCGAGAGCACTTTCCAACAAAAGCCCCAACAGCTCTGGAAACAGTGAGAACTTACAGCACTTGGACAATGTCAACAGGAAAACAAAAAAGCGACCACAGCCCCAATGGAGCATCATGAATAAATCTAACACCAATACTAAGGGGAGGAGTGAGGAAATAGAAGAGTGCATACAAGAGGATTGATTCTATGTATGCAAGGTTTAAAACAAGTACAACCACACAGCAAATCTGGGACTAAAACATAAATGGTAAAACCACAAAGAAAAGAAAAATAATGATCAACACAGTATGGAGAACCTGTGATTAGATGAGGGTTGGCCTTACAGAAAGCCTCGGAGAAACTGGCACTATTCTGTCTCTTCGGGCTGGAGATAGACATCTTTGCCAAGTTTGATACTGTTCTTTAACTTCATGCACACACTATATCACTACATTTTCTTATTTTATTTCCTTTTTATTTATTTATTTTTTGAGACAGGGTTTTTCTGTAGCTTTGGAGCCTGACCTGGAACTAGCTCTTATAGACCAGGCTGGCCTCCAACTCACAGAGACCCGCCTGTCTCTGCCTCCCAAGTGCTGGGATTAAAGGCATGTGCCRCCACCACCTGGTTTTAAGGACCCATTTTAAGATAACAACCATACTCTACAAATGTACACATAAAAAGGTACACGGAAGCCAAAAACACTAAACAAACGCGTCTACTTAACATCATTTTGTTTATTTGCTATTACATTTATTTATTTGGTGGGGGGGTGCTGTGATGAGGTCAGAAGACAATTTTTGAGAGTCAGTTTTCTCCTCCCGGTCATGCAGATTCCAGGAATTGAACTCAAGTCCTTGGTTTGGCAGCAAGTATGTTTACCTGCTGAGCAATGCCAGCCTTAAGAGTTATTTTAAACGAAGAAGGAAGCAAAAAAGAAAAGTAGCCACTCCCTGGGATTATCAATTCTAAGAGGCTAAGTTCCATAATCAGCAGACTTTCTTTAATAAAAGTCAATCTCCCAAACCTTAGTCCCAAATAAGAAAAATGTCATCCCTGGTTAAGCTGTACAAACCACAACTCTAGCATTGTCTTCTGGTCTTCCTCTTTTGTTCCCAAATCCATCCTCCCCCATCACATAGGGTACACTCATCCCTGAGGATATTGCCAATAGCCCTCCTACCTGCCTCCCATGACAAACCCTTTTCTGTACCATAAATCCTTCACGCTGGAAGGCATTGCTCAGCCAGTTCATGGCTTCATCTTGACCTCCACTCACATGTTCCTTTCCCTCTTGTTTTTCTGCCACCATGAGCATCTTTCAGTTTTTCTTTAACATGTACAGAATTATCTTTGCACATGGTGGGTCTACTGTAGTTTCCAGAAGTCCACTACCTCTGTCTCATGAAGTCCTTCATGGACTTTATTTAAATCACACATTCTAAGGAGTGCTTTCCTAAGACACGCACTCTTCCTCCTGTGTCCTTCACCAGACTAAGTCTATATGCCATGCTCTAGAAATAGTGTGAATTCTTTTCTTTTCCCCCCAGTAGTTTCCATGTTCTTTTACTTTCTGTGCACATGACTCTGATTAACACCTCTTTCCCGATGACACTGTAAGCTCCAGGAGCACAGGGGCCATGCTGCATTCTACCACAGTCTCAGGACCTTAGCACAGAACCTTAGCCATGGTAGCAACTCTTAGCTGTTTGCTGAATGAACAAGTGGATGAACACATACTCACACCCAATACAATAGCAATTTCAAAAGCACCAATATCACTAGCTGACATAACAGGACACCAAAAGATGTGAAGCTAGGCCAGTATTTGGGGAAACTTCTAAGTCATGCTCAAGGGCACTGGTAGGAGACTTGTGGAAACATGTTACACTGACCTGTACACACCACAGTGTACTCTGGGTGGCTCTTCTTAAAAAGACTAGAGCAAAGCTACTCTAGAACCACCTGGAGCAAGGCTTACCTTCCTGACAGGCAGCTGACAAGAATCTCGGCCTTCCCAGGCAGAACTGATGGAAGCTACCTGGGCGCATGACCACAGGGGAGCATCTGCAATGTGAAGGCGTGCAGGTGGTGTGCTCAGATGGCTGCCTTGAAACCTGTGCTCTGGGACACTGGGCCCCAGGAGTCCCCTGGAGAGCCTATGCCAGCAGTTTAATTCACATCGCTTTAGCTTACACAGCATAATCGAAGTCCTTTTAAATTGCCGTGGCTATTAAGACAAGTAGCAGGACATATGCTGACAACTGGAATTTTACACACCATGTTGAAAGGGGAGTCAATTTCTTCCAGTAAGAACTAAATGCCATTTTCCTGAAGCATTAGGATATACTAAGGACAAAAATAAAAACTAAATTGGTTGGCACACTTTGGAGTGGCACATGGGTACATAAACTACATGGGAGTAGCAGCTGCATTCCTCACTCAGAGAATATGTCTTTGGGTTCTGGAAAGAAAGAAAAAAGACATGGTGTGGGCCCAGGTCTGCAGAGCAGAATGGGGTTATAAAAAATCAAAACTAGAAGAGGCATCACTTGCCCGTGTCTCTGTCATGTAAGGCACACCACATAATCATAATCCTGTGACAGAGGTACTTCATCCAGTACAAGACTCAGGGCAGGCAACACTATACATATTACAGCTGGCAACATAGACACAAAATGTACAACTAAGCATGGCAAATACTGTGGTCTTCTTTTCTGCTATTTAATTTTGCTTAAATCATATAACTAACAATGAGAGAAACTTTGAATCTGCATGCCAAAGGACCAGCAGCTTAAATGTTTTATTTGAGCTAAGAAAACCCAAACAAGTACTGACAAACTATCTAATTGTTGTATCTTCTGTACTTCCTTCGGAAGAGGTTTCTTTTATTGTTCTTTTTTTTTAAAAAACATAATTTCTTTATTGATTCTTTGGAAATTTCATACCACACACCCTAATTCTGTTCACTTCCCAGTCTCCCCCATTCTACCCTCACCCCTGCAGTGCCCCTCCCCAAATCAAACCAAACCAAGCAAGCAAACAAACCAACAAAACAAACAAACAAACAAACAAATTCCTTTGATTCTCTTTTTTTCCCACCTCTCCAACACCTCTTCATTCATCCTAGTGGCACTGGGAGCAGTGTGTCACACAGTGTACCCTTTTGTCCCATCAGCTTTATTAGCAAATAAATGTTCATGCAACAACTCACTGGTCTATTGAAAGTATACATGAGCTTCATGAGCTCCAGCATCTCCTAGATTTGTTTGTTTGGGCTTAAGTACAAACCACCACACTTTCTGCCTTCATTTCTATGCTATTCTGTATTGTTGGAACACTCATTTAAATTCTTAAAATGTTTATTTAAGAAAATATAAGGGTATGGAGATATCTATATATTATATTTGCAGATATATAGATGTATAATCCATAAATATATTTCATACGTAGATTCTGTGCCAAAATCTACATATGAAATAGAAGTTTCCCATGAAACTAGAGACACTTTTATACAAACCAGAGACACTTTTTACTATCCTTAACATGCTTCCTTGTAAGATTTTGTTCTGTGAATGTTCTTTAACATGGCTCAGTGTGTTTGTCATGTAGAGCTTTATGTATGCTGTTTTCTCCATGTATTTTTCAGTTATGACTTCTCATGACTATATAATATCATTGCTCTCTAAACATGAACTGCCAACTAACTCTCTTTGACAGTGGATATTTTGATGCAGAAAAATGACACTCATACTCTATCCAGCATGAAGTATGCCCACCATAGCAGGTGCTCAGGACTGTGTGGGTTCAATTACAATTTGAATTCATTTATACAAATGAAGGTCTAAGAACAGAACATTCACAAGTGAAGTATTTCAGATAAACAGGATGAGTTTGATCTAGAAAACTATCATTTACAGGATTAAAAACAATGGTTACACATACAAGCAAACCACTTCATCTTCTTTTGAGGCACATAATTTGGAGAGGATAAAGATGTGGAGAACATTCTAGAATTGAAGGAGGAGCACTCCTTTCCTTTGCAAGTGACTTCCACTCTGTCTCTGGACAAGGTACATGGCTGAAAGCCCGAGGGGCAAATTATTGAGTGTGACTCCTCTAGGAGGCTACCTGGCAGCCCCAACACCACACTCAGAGCTGAGAGTGCTGGAAGGAGCAGGTAATGCGACCTATATACTTCCAGGCCATTTTCACTTTTGCACACCAGGCACTCCTGCAAAGTTAATTCTTTTTTTTTTCTGATGTCTGTGTGGAGCATTTACCTAAAACATCTCTGTCTGTCTGTCTATGCAAATGTCCTTGTGTTATCTATCTCTCTCTCTATCGATCTCTCTCTCTATCTATGCAAATGTCCTTGTGTCTAGTTTTGGAGGAAAACTAGTTTTGTACAGAAAGGGCAAAACTGCTTATGTTCGCTGAAGCATTTTACTGAATTAGAGATTTTCAATGCATTGAGCATTTACTGAGCATTATTAACAAGGATCAGGAACTTTCCTTCATGCTTGAGTACCAAGTTCAGCAAAACCCTCATCTGCTAGGAGACCCCCTCACAGTGCAAAATTCACTAGGCCCATGAACAATGAAATAAAAAAAAATCACATCTCATGGGATCATACATTCTGAGTTTAAGCCCACGTCTCACCTCCCACAGGCTGTCCATTTCAAATTACATCTCCCTTTCCCCTCAGAATGCTACTTAGCTTTTGCTCTTTTTACAATTTATTTTGTGTGCGTATATATATATGTAAAAGCATGAGAAGGCCAGCGGTCCATGCCAGGTGCCTTCCTCGATCGTTTTCCACCTGTTTGTCTTTTGAACAGCGCCTCTCACTGAACCTAGACCATGCCTGTCTTAGTTACTTTTCTCTTGTGCAATAAAACACCAGAACCAAGGCGACTTAGAGAAAGAAGGGTTTGGGGAGGGTTTACAGCTCCAGTGAGATAGAAGTCCCTCACCAGCATGACCAGGAGCACGGCATCAGCAGGCAGGCATGGAGCTGGAGCAGCCACTGAGAACTCACATCACCAGTCCACAAACAGGAACACACCAGGGAAGGCAGCGGGCTTTTGAAACCTTAAGCCCTTTTGAAACCTTAAGCCCGACCCGAGTGACACACCTTCGACAAGGCCATATTTCCTAATCCTTCCCAAACAGCTATCAACTAGGAACCAAGTATTCAAATACTAGAGACGTACAGGGGCATTTCATTCATACAGTGTTTTCTGGGCAAACCGGCTGGCTAGTGGGCCTCGGGGTTACAGACATATACCACCACGCATAGCTTTTTCACACGAGTTCTGGTGCCAAACTTAGGTCCTTGTGCTGTCACAGTAAGGTTTTCACCAGCTGAGCTTTCTCCCTAGTCTGTTTTTCGTCTTTAATGTTTTAAATTAACACATCAGAATAAAATTCAATTGCCTATTTCAAATTCTGTTTCTCTCAAAATGACACTAGGGTACTGCTCTTTAATTCCTGAATATATAAGATCCCAAAACAGGGCAGCAAGACCAGCCTGACAAGCTGGGTTGGATCCCCGAGAGAGCTGACTTCACTAGCTGTCCTCTCACCTCCATGTGTGCCTCCCCACCCCTACAACATGAATAAACACAATCTGAAAGACAAGAAAGAATCCCCAAAACAGAAGCTAAGTAAAGCCAAGCTGTGGTACCCTGGAAATCCATTCTGCCCATGTGAGTACCATGTGCTGGGAGGCTCTGGCTGCAGTACCCCTGCTCCCATGACTGTAACCTAACTGAAACAAAGAACTCCCAACCCCATCTCTTAATTTTCTAGGAAAGGCCACCTCTTGCCCTGGTCATATTTCAGGCTCTCAGAAAAATGGAATAATGGCTATGCTTCTCCTTAGAAATAAGGAGAACTGTTCCAAGAAGCAATAGCCTTTTCTGATAAAGGACACTTGAGCCAAAAACAAATGGTGTAGCACCCACCACACAGGCTTTCTGCCATATACACAGTGTTAGTGGAGCTTAATCTCATCCCTAATAAGCATAAGTGGGAAAAGATCTATTACAGTTTTCCTACATCCTACACAGCTGTGTTTTATGAGTCCGCTATGGTAAGCAGACCTCTCCTAGGAAGTCAGAATAGTAGAAAACTGAGAAAATAAATACATGTATCAATGTAGAACATCTTTTATAGAAGCAGAAGGCAATACAAACACAAAACAGAGAATGTACCCACTTCATAAAAATACAAATTCATTATTTAAAGTTTAACAAATGCATAAGCTCCTATGCAAAATGGACAAAACCTAATAGCCATTTTTTTCTTTAAACTTTCTAATAGGCAAACTAAATGAAAATATCTATGAAAATATCTAAACATGAACTAGAAATGTACATATTTGGAGCTGGGGATGCCATCCAGTGGTAGGGTACTTGACAGCATGTGTAAGGTCCTGGGCTGACCCTAGACCTGTAAGGAAAAGAAAGGACAACAAAGGCAGAGGAGGACAGAAAAGGGGAGAACTTAATACATTAAAATACAATTGTTGCCTGAGTATGCTGGTGCATACCTGTAATCTCAACTCTCAGGATTCTAAAAAAAGCGCATAAGTTCAAGGCTAGCCTAGGATATACAGTGAGACCCACTCTCAAAACTCAACCAAAATGGTCAAATTCTTTAAATATTTTGCTATTATCTATAATCTTGAAGTAAAAATTATCTCTAAAAGAAGTCTTTAAATTGAAAACAAAAAGATCAACAATAGAATTATTCAAAATAAACATCACATAAACAATTTAAAATCTGGAAATTGGCCTTGAAAAGGTCCTTTTCCAATACCCCAGGCCAGTGACATGCTTGGGAGCTCTTGTTCTCATTTTCCCAGCTTCTATTTATTCAAGAAGTATTCTGAGCAGGAAATGGGACAAGTCAAATGACCACAATCAATCTCATCACCTTCACAACATGCTGTGAATGTAATTAATCCTCTATTTATTTAGGGGACTTCACACCCCTTACAATGAGGCAGCAACTTCCTGCTGGCTTCAGTTAAGATAATTATGTTATAACAAGGACTGGGTTTCAATCATAATAGGCAGAAGAAAAGGAAATTGTACTTGAAGTTGTCAGTTTTTTAAAAGTTTTTTTGTGACTCCATTCAGAGACCGCTCTTGACAAAGCTCTCCTTAAACAGAGAGCTTTCTGAGCATGATAACCGCACGCGTGCCACATTAATCAATGTAAGCCTCTTCCTTGAGTAAGACATTAAGACATTCAAGCACAGGAG
>LOJH01005254.1:0-15808 GCA_001685095.1 Ellobius talpinus | reverse complement strand
CACAGGAGAAACTCCACAAGGTACAGAATGTGGTTCAAAAAACCCACCAGATCTATCACCACCCACACTCAGTTGGTCCAGAGTTTTAAGACGTAAATATTAAAAGAACAAGAAGGCATAGGAAAACACCATTTGCTCCTCCACAAATCACGGCCCTAAGAGCCCAGGGAGGCCAAAGCCACCCAGCAGAAAGCAGCATGAGAAGAATCAGAGATAAACAGAACCCAGTCAAACCTACAAGATAGGCTGGGTGCAGATGCCACTCCTTAGACAGAGGCAAGACATCCCATGCCCAAGCACTGCTGAAAGCTGTTATCTTTCTGCAAGATTATCCACACTTTCTCCCCTAATCTCTACCACCATAAGAAAATTGGAAGGCACACAGCCTTGCCTAGTTTATTTTCAAGTCTTCTATTTTATCACTGCATCAGTACACTGGTGCCCACAGTACATATGCACAAACAAGTGATATGTGAGTTATACTTTGAAGCTTCTGAAAATCCTCAACCACTCCTCCCCAAGGCTTGGATCTGCAATGATTCAGATCCTCAGAGAAGTGATATCTCCACAGTATTTCAGTACCTTTCAAAGGCATTTAAACTCTTGGATAATCAAAGGCCTAAAGAACCGCCTTGGGTTCCACTTCAGATTATGTAGAAGGAGGCCGCTAGTTTGGTCTGGTTGCCCAGAACCGAAATAACCACGCAGAAACTGTATTAATTAAATCACTGCTTGGCCCATTAGCNTCTTACATTTTAATTTAACCCATTTCTATTAATCTGTGTATTGCCACATGGCTGAGGCTTACTGACTAAAGTTCTGGCATCTGTCTCTGGCAGGGCTACATGGCTTCTTTCTGACTCTGCCCTTCTTTCTCCCAACATTCAGTCCCATCTTCCCCGCCTGCCTACTTAAATTCTGCCCTGCTATAAGTCCAAAGCAGTTTCTTTACTCATTAATGGTAATCACAGCATACAGAGGGAAATCCCACATCAAGATCAGACAACAACAAAAGGTAGGCATTAAGTTAAAACTAAAAACAAAATCTTCAGTTGATATTAATGTGTCAATGCTGACTCATTAACTAACACCACAGCCTTTAATGTGTTATATGAATAATGGGAAGCAATGGGGTATTTGGAAACTCCGTACTATCTTCACAATTTTCTTTAAGTCTAAAACTATATTAAAATAAAACGTCCATCTAGGAGCTGAGATGGCTCTGGTGGTAAAGTGTCTGCTGCACAAGCATGAGGACTTGAGTTAAGATCACCAACACCCACGCTAAAGATCAGACAGCATCTGGAACCCCAGCACTGGGGATTTGGTGGGAATATATGGAGATGGTCAGATCCCCCAGCTAGCTTAGCTCAACTGATGAGCGGCAGGTTCAGTGTGAGACCTTGTCCCCAAAAAATAAAGTGGTAAGCGGATATGATGGTATATGCATTTAGCCTCAGCATTTTAGAGGCAGGTGAGTTTGAGGCTAGCTTAGTCTACATAGCAAGTTCCAGACAGCTAGGGTTACACAGAGAAACCTCATGTCAGAAAAATAAAAAATAAAATGAAATAAGGTAGAGAATGACTGAGGAATACACCAGACCCTGACCTCAGACCTATGCATATATACCTATGTGTAAAAAAATGTGCAAGTAAACATGTACGTGCGTGCGTACACACGTGCGCGAGCATGCTCGCTCACTTGTGCGATTATGTGAAGTAGAATAAAATTACAAAGGAAGAAAGAATGACATATAAAAACCCTTTCATAAACTCTGAACATCCTGACTCGCAATTTTTCTGAATACACAGTTCCAGGAGCACTGGTCTCTTCAAAGGGTTACAGCAGCCCTGAATCATAGGGATAGCTGCAATCCTAGGATTTCTTGGCACTTTGCTTGGTAAAAATGTCTAAGGAAGAGCGGTAGTCCCCAGTGCTCACCACTGAACTACTGGTGATAAGGTAAAAGCCAATTAAGAAGATCCCTTCTCTGTGACATCTCACCAGACAAACACAAGGGAGAAGATATTGGCACTGTAGTAATCCTTCCATAGAGATAAATCCCACTTCCATCCAGGATGAACTTGCAGGCTTAATTAAAAATAAACAGTAAAACTAAAGAGCAACCTGACACAGCAGATAAGCATCTCACTGAGAATGACTTCAGTTCAAGCAGGTTTAATGTGCTTGAATTCTACACAATTGCTTTTTGAAATTTCTACATGTTTGTCATTAAAAGACAATGCAGCACTCAACGTTTAACCATGTACCAGAGAAGTAACTTCCCACACCAAGAAAACCACCCAGAGTATCTGCCTGTCACTTTGCAGGTCTTAATTTAGCCAGATACCCTCAGTGTTGTAGGCTCATTATAAATATCGGTGACACGGAGATACTGTCTCTCCGCAGCTACAGCTCAGCCCTTATGACGCTTGCTTGTGTCTGGTACACTCTGAGCCCTGGGTAGTATAACTCATTCCACAGCACCTCTTCAGCCTGCTATGACCAAGGTTACTGGACAGAAGAGAGAATGGCCACTGGGGTCAGCTCCATTCTTCCTCTCCCGGAATTACAAACCAATGGTTCTACACCATCTGCACTAAAAGGAAGGATGTGTGAACTCGGGGCTATGGAATGGCTTTCTGGTTCCCCTGAGAGCTTCTAGAACAGCAAGGGTGTATACGGAAAGCAGCAGCCTCAAGGGGCATGGCTAAAGCGGGCTTCTGAATTTCTGCATGGCTTTGAGTCCCCTGGGTCCAGCCAATTTTAGCATCTGGGCTCAGAGGACAATTAGCCATCTACTAAGAAACTAGTTTCTACTGTCAAAGCCTAAGTGAGCTTCTCCCCTATCACCTGACTCAAGTCAAGATAACGAGCAACTTCAGAACACATTAGAGGGCTGAGAGTTTCTCACATGGCCCCATAACTAAAGCCAAGGGTGGCAGTTAAGATTCTCATGCATCAATAAAGGTATACTACAAGAATAAACTGGCCCAAATATAAGCAGCTTTAGTCCATTGTTGCTCTTCCGCTAACCACAGCAACAAGCAGGCAATGTGCGCAGCATGTTGCGGCCATGTTTTCCTTGTCTCCCTCACAGTGATTTTCTCAGCCAGGAAAGATTGCTATTACAGTCACGTGAGTACCACAGTCCCAGGCAAGTAGACAGCATTCTTACATCACTGTTTAATTCATATCCCTTCTCTGTCCAAGTTCTCAAGACGTCTTGCCCAGCTGTGATCCACATGTTATTGGCCTGTTTTCTGGATGTTCCTGAGAGACCAAGACAGCATTTCCAAGACTGCCCTCTTCATCTCTCTCAACCTAACCTCTGCAGTATTATTAAATCTTGTCAAAGGTGCCTTCAGTAGTCAGGTTTAGTGATATTTTGTTTGTAATCTAACAAATTAAGCTTGCCTGAACATCAGAGCGCAGAGCTAAGCCATTAGCCATAGAGGCAAGGCAGATGGATCTCTGTGAGTTCAAGGCCACTAGCTACAAGAAATTGATACAGTCTAAAAGAGAAACAGAGACAGGCAGTGGCGGCTCACACCTTTAATCCCAGTACTTGGGAGCCACAGCCTTTAATCCCAGAACTAGGAGAGGTGGAGACAGGAGCAATATGGGTGGGTAGAGAGAGGAATATAAGGCGAGAGGACAGGAGCTCAGATGCAGTCTGAAGATGCAGTCTGAGGATGAGTAGAGACAGGATTACCCCTTCGATCTGAGAATTCAGTAGAGATAAAAGGTCTCCCTAAATGGCTGGCTGCTTTGCTTCTCTGATCTCTCAGCTTTCACTCCCTAATATCCGACTCTGGGTTTTTATTATTAATACCAGTTAGAATTCGTGCTGCAGTTAGGTTCACTGACCAAGCTCAAACCTGGCTCTCAGCTCCACTCCTCCCCTTCTCTCAGACCCTGTCCAAGTAGTACCCCACCTGCCTTACCACCTCTTGACTCTGAGCACTGACTTGTTTTCCTGCTCATGGTCACCACTCAAGTTCCAATCACCATTAGCCTGGATCCTCAAGCAAGTCTTTCAGCTTTGAGCCCAACCCCACTCCAGTAGGTTCCTACAATGTGCTCTGATGATGTCACTCATACAGGTATCCTTAGCTTCAGGCTCTTTGGTCACTCCCCACTTCCAGGATGAAGGATGAAGTGGTCACAGCTTCCATGAGGCCTCCAGCCTCATCTCCCTCCGTCCTATGACCATACTGTGATGTAGCCACAGTTTGTGAGAGCTTAGGTAGACAATGTGCTTCTCTATTGTCTGACGCTCTGCTTTCTTCCTCACCTCCACCTAGTTTTCTGACACAGGGTCTCACCACACACCCCAGGCTGGCCTCAAACTCCCACCCTTCTGCCTCAGGCCCCCAAGTGCTAGCTAGCATCTGAGGTCTGTGCTACTATTTTTAATTTTCTTTTTTCTGGTGCTGAAAATCGAACACATAGGAGACAGGAGCTCTACTTTACATCCCCAGCCCTTTGACTAGCTGTCATCAATCCTTATGATCTTAACTGAATATTTTTGTGTTTTTAATCCATTTTCTGTTGCTATTACATAATACCACAGACTAATTTAAAATTTATTTTGGCTCCCAGTTTAAGAAGTCTGAAATCACAGCACTTCAGCTGCTTATCATCTAATGAGAATCATACATTGGATGATGGAATATCAGAAGAAAATGGACCTGGGCAGAGGAGAGGGAAAAAATGAAGGGGCCAGGCCATTTTATAACAACCTGCTCAACAGAGAACCAATCCATTACTGTGAGAATCAATATTGCCACACAGAAGGGGTTAATCACTCTTCGGCTAATCAGTTCTGAAGGCCCCAAAGCTTCTCAACACTGTTAGACAACATATCTTACTTGTTCACCAGAACATTCCCAACACCTGTCTTAGCATCTGTCCTATCTTAGGGTTCAACAAGGTTGAAGGCGACAATATTCTGTAAGATATTTAGTACTAATGCTGCACCTCCGCATGAGTCAACCCCACTACTCCTGCTACAGATATGCCAGGAATAAAAGTGGTGAAGGAAGCCTCCTCCTCTGCAGCAACCAGGGGCACACCTCACCCTGCTAAGCACACAGGCCTGGAAGAAGCAGAGTAGGGCAGAATGGCGAGGTCTTAGGTGTTCAGTTACTGTGAGGCAACACAGAAATGGTTAAAGTTCACTTACAATCACCAAGGCTGAGGTAGAAGGCTTCTCATCCTCAAGATAAGTCTTTAAGAAAAATTTTCCTTCCATAGACTTCTGGCTTCAGTATCTTTAGGGTCGTAAGACTGCTTTTAAGGAAAAATTATGCTGAAAAGGAGTGGGAATTTAAACATTCCAAGAGTATTAATTAGCAAACTATCAGCTCAATGTAAATAGGCCCAGCATTTCAAGCACACATTTTACAAAAATTATTTAATTTCATTTTATGTACATTGGCTTAATGGTTTCAGATCCCTAGGAACTGGAGGTACAGAGAGTGCCACGTGGTTCTGAACCATGTGAGCTACCATGTGGGTGCTGGGAATTGAACCTGTGTCCTCTGGAAGAGCAGCCAGTACTCTTAACTGCACAACCATCTTTCCAACCTCAAGCACACATCTTAAATTCTTTTTCTGCACAATTACCTACCCTGAAAACAAACATCTATGCTAGATGGAGTTGGAGAGTTAGCTGAGAGACAGAGACATGCTTTGCGTGTGCAGGAATGATCCCCAGTACCCCACCACACACACACACAACAAAACTGCATGGTACTAGAGAGAGGAAACGTTTCAATGCTTCAGTTATGTGCTCAGATATTTATACTGAAGGCTGTCAGGATTTTATTTAGATTTAAAAATAACAAAAACGTTATATGCAGAAGAACAAAAATAAAGCCTTATTTGTCCCCTTGTCATTTCAAAATGTACTATAAATTAAAGCCACATAGTTTTAGCCAAGTGTGTGGAGAGTGCCTGCATTCCCTGCAACAGGGAAGCTGAAGAAAAGGATCCCAGAGCTACATAAGATCCTGTTTCAAACCAGCAAAACCTAAACAAAAACAAAACAAAATTGACAGTTAACTGTCAATTCTCTTCTGTGGGCACAGACACCCTTTTTGACAGTGAGGAGTTTCTTATTTAAAAACAAAACTTGATGTGAAACTACATTATAAAGGGAAAAGATGTCTTGAATACTATTAAGTGTAAAACAGGTTACAAATGGGTATGTGCAAAGTATTTCCACTAGGTTAAGAATGAATTGGGAGCCAGGTGTGGTGACGCATGCCTTCAGTCCAAGCACTCAGGAGGCAGAGGCAGGTGGATCTCCAAGTTCTAGGCCAGCCTGGTTTAAAGTGAGTTTCAGGACAGCCAGGGCTACATAGAGAAACCCTATCTTAAAAAGCCAACAGACAGACAGACAGACAGGAAATAGATGAAGTATTAAAATACGTATACTGGCTGCATAAGAGGAAGTGAAGAAGCAACTTTCTTAGGTCACATGGCCAATGAGACATAGAGCCAGAACATTACACTTTACTCTTACCCATCCTGTACTAAATTCTCAGAAGACAGAACTACAACAGCTATTAATCATAGAAGGCCACCATGAAAGAGTCAGACGTAGAAAGAAATCCAATACTGAACATAACTGAAAATTTCAACAAAGATAAGCCACACTGATGGACAGTGCTTTTAAAATTATACCTTATTTATTTATTTATGCATTCATTCATTCATTATTGTGTATATGCACATATATGTACTTACAAAAATGCCATGATGAATGTGTGGAGGTCAGAGACCAACTTATAGGAGTTGTTTTTCTCTTCCACTATGGTCCTGGTGACCAAACTCAGGATGCTGGGTTTGACAAGTGCCTTTACCTACTGAGCCATCTGCTGAACCCCAATTCACAGCTTTTAAAAGTGTTATATTATTATTATTATTATTATTATTATTATTAGGTTTATGGGTGTTTTGTCTGCATGTATGTGTACTACATATGTGCAAAAGCCTGTGGAGGCCAGAAGAGGGCACCATATTCCCCTGGACCTGAGGTTATTATAGACAGTTGTGATCCTCTGTGGAAGTGCTGTGAACTAAATCCCAGTCCTCTGAAAGAGCAACCAATGCTCTTAACTGCTGGGCCATCACCAGTTCCAGAGCTACATTTTATAACAATGAAAAACTTCTTTAACTAACAGGGCCCATTCAATTAAACTAAAATTTGCTGTGCACACTAGACACTGTAGATCCAGATGAGTGTTCTCTCATAGGGCCCTTGAAGCTTTAGTGAAGTGAGGGCTTAGATTATTTCACTATAGGGAAGGCATAAGATGTGCATAGCGATTTCTCAACCAAGTGCTATGGGAGCATTTATGAACAAAACAAATGGTTCATTAAATCCCTTTCCTCCAGGAAGGTTCCCAAAGGGAGCAGTTTTTCTTTGGGTTCCCTTCTACAGCCATGAGTAAAGAAAACTGGTTGTAACATGTGGTTTATCTGGGAAAGTATCTGAACCCACAGGGCAGGATATTGTCACAGACCTATCTATCTGTTATCATGACTGCAAGCCAAACCTCAGCAACCCTCATGCTGCCACTCAGTGCATGTTTGATGCAGCATGCACCACACTGGAAACCTCAGTGCCCTGGAAACAAGGAATGCTTGTTTTCCCCCATAGACTCGTAACTCCTAATAAGAATCCAAGGTTCCATGTTCCACAAGAAGCAGACAGCATGGAAGCAAAACACCCTCATGAGGCAAACCTTACATTGTTGCCATAGCTGCATTGATTCAATATAAGGACAGCACTTCAATAAATTTTTGCCAAAATAAATGTCTGACTGGAAAAATGGAATGCTGTTTTTGTGTAGGTCAGAATTTCATACTTGTCTGGCACTTCCAATGTTATACAGCTTTTATTATTATAATAAAAATATCAAATAGAGAATAAAGAAAATACAAACTATTGTGAAATATAAAAACCTGGTGGTTTCACTATAGAAAATTAAACTGCAAAAGATGAAGAAAAATAGTTAAGAGGCTGCCATATTTAGAGGTGAGAAGGTTGTAAGGCATCAGAAAGCTCATCTAAGCTGTGCTTGTAAAACCAAGGATGAAATTAGGAGGTTTAACAAAAATTAGGTGTGTGAAGAAATCTGTTATTTCAAAGGAGGAGGAAAATAGCTGGGCTATCGTTTATCACAGTAAAACACAGCCTATTTAGGAGAAAGAAAAGTGAGGCTTAAATTGATGAAGTCAAAGAAGAAAGGTAGTTTATAAAATACCTGAGTCTCTGCAAGCTCTCTCCTTTCCTACTCCCGACTACATATTCTTTTACAAACAAAAACAAACAAATCACTACTACCAGAACAATTCATTACTGAGAACCTAAGAATTCTGCTGTTTCCTATGACTTAAAACAAGTTTAAAAAAAAACTTTAAGAATGTCTGGTGAGCCCACAGCAACTTGCACACTTACATCTGTCTATAAAATACAATGTAGTCTTCTCAGTATTTAATAAGCGATGTCATAAAATAGGAGAAGAGAACTCATGAAAATGGGGTCCTGGCACAAACCTCAACACTCATTACATGTTTATAAAATCCCTGCTCTCAGAAAACAAAACAACCCACACCAAGAGAGTGTTTCAATTTAATTATATTATGAAAACAAAAGTAACAACAGGAAATAGCAGCAGGGTATCTGATCAGCTCAATTAGCGGGAGAACCAAATAAAGTGATGGCCTGCCATTATGAACTCAGGGGTTAAAGATACAATTTTCCATCTGGCAAAATCTAGATTTCTAACACAGATGCTGACTCCACATGCTGTATAGTATCAGGTGTTGTCTGGAGCAATCCTGAGCATCTTCCAGCCAACAGGTAGTCAGGGGGCTTTCACACTGCACTCTAATGTAATTGCTTCCTTGTGACCAGAAATAAGAAATAAATTCTGTATCACGATCATTCCAAGAGGTATTAAAAGGCAATCACAGCAGTAAGAGAAGCCTCTTGCTTCTCTCCCTTCTTGGTCAGCACTGACACAACACTGTGCCATCATGTTCTACAGCACCCAGAAACTGTTCCAATCAAGAGCTCTGTAAATCTCAACAAACAGCCCCTTGCTACTGAAGTGGATTACTGGCTGTGCCTGATGAGAAGTAGATCTGTACTCAAGTCCTTCCTGACATAAAAATGCATTGTCTTTTTAAGTTAACAGTCAGCTGACTTTGCTTCCTTGATTGAAGCAATGCTAAACGGTTTTACAAATCAAGAAAATGTCACTCAGCAAGTGCTGGGGCCTATTTGCGAGTGTTCAGACTCTTCAATACTTATGCTGCAAGACTAAAGTTTTTCTTACACTTGGAAACATGAACTTGGTAAGTCAGGGGTCAGTGGACAAAAGCACAGCTCTTGTTTGCATTAGACTTAAATCTTGTGACTTTTACACATGCAAATGTCAGTGCACATGCAAGCACACACAGTCCCACCACAGGTATAGGTCTAAGTACCTGGTCTTGAGAATTCCATTCAGAAAGGAGGTTAGCAATTCTCTGTGCACACTGTTAGGGCTTGACTCCAGAAGGTCCCACAGTCTCATCTGCTTTAGCACTTGTTAAGGTAAAGGACCACCTGGAGACTATGGAGCCTTTAGAACTGCATAGCTCTGGGACACAAGCTATTAGGAATGGTCCTTTGAGAGCTATAGCCTGGCCCCACTTTCTCCTCATCTGATAAGACATGAAAAAGCCATGCTATAAGTTCATACCACATTGACCCTAGGCACCATGCCTTCCTGGCATGTACCCTCTAATCCAGTGATTCTCAACCTTCCTAATGCTGTAACCATTTAATGCATGACAAGATGTGGGATGTCTTTCTGTATATGTGCTGCTTTTATTGGTTAATAAATAAAGCTGATTTGGCCTATGGCAGGGCAGAATATAGCCACGCTGGAAGAGATATAGAGAGAGAGTGGGCAGAGTCAAAGAGATGTCATCTGCCAAAGAAGGACACATCAGAACCTTACCGGTAGGCGACAGCCTCGTGGTGATACACAGATTAATAGAAATGGGTTAATTTAAGATGTAAGAGTTAGTTAGTAAGAAGCCTGAGCTAATAGGCCAAATAGTATTGTAATTAATATAGTTTCTATGTGATTATTCGGGTCTGGATGACCAGGAACAAAAGAACAGTCTCCAGTTACAATGTCACCCCAACCATAAAATTATTTTCATTGCTACTTCATCACTGTAATGAACTGTAATGTAAATATTTGTCTTCCAGTGGTCTTAGGCAACCCCTGTGAAAAGGTTATTGACATGGGTCATGACCCACAGGATAAGAACTATTGCTCTAAACTGTGAACAGAAAGAATCATCCCTCCCTTTAGTTGTTTCTGCCAGATATTCTGCTATAGCAACACACACTCCATAAATTATATATTCATATATATATACACACACACATATCAAACCAATATCTTTTATCCACCTATACCTATCTCTCTAAACAATTCACCAAGTTACCTATCTTAATAAAGCCTAGACATCCCTCCCTGTGCGTGCGTGTATGAGAGAGAGAGAGAGAATATTTATATTTTCTCCCTCCCTCTCTTTGAGAAAGTCTTTCTATGTAGCCCAGGTGAGTCCCAAATGCCCCTGCTTAGAATCCAGCTGTTTCTAAAGTGTTTAGTAGCTATACGGGTTTCTTTCACACTAAGATTTACTCTCTAGGTATTTCATTTTCTTCCTCACAGGTAAGTGGTGTTTTACAAACGCAAGTACATACAAATTGCCCAGGTAAACAAAACTTACTTGGCCTTCTGAATCCATATACAGTAGTCTGAGATGTAGAGATCATTCAAAATGTAGGCTGGGTCATTTTCCTGAAAGATTTTGTGAACATCCAGGAGACATTTTAAAACTGCACTCTTACCTGAAGAAAAAATTAAAAACATCCAGTCAACCTTAAGGAGGAAAAAAAATCTGATTTCTTAACTAAGAAATTAAGATCTTGGAAGGAAATGTATTTAAAACAGCTCAGAGTTTTAACAGTTTCTTAAGAATATTTTAACTTATGAACAACCTCTCCAGCCCCTTAGCTTTTATTTTTGAAATAGTCTTACTATGCCACCCAGGCCGTCTTGCACTTGTGATCCACCTGCCTCTCTGCTGAGTAGCTGGGGTTACAGGCCTGCACTGCCCCCCTGGCTCAAAAGCACGTTTTGAAAAAAAAGAGAACTTGTATTTAAAGTGGTGGTGCCCAATACACAGAGGAGATGCGTACGTTAGCAGGTTCACTTTCAACAACCTGAAGTGTGTGCACACAGCAGTAGTGGTCACTCAGCTTCTTTCCCTGCTGCTTCTTTAACCCACACAAAATCTCCATCCTTTTCCCTTGGCAATGCCTTATTCCTACCCTCTCTTTCCAGCCACCAGAGTCCACATCCATCATCTCATGTGTAGAGTCAAGAATTCTTCCCTATCTTTGGTTCTAAACTCTCCAATGGATCACACATTTTGTGATATGTTGTCCACCCCCGCACCCCATCCCGGCATGTGCTTTCAAGACTCTTTATGGTGTCCTCTAACTTGTTTCTCTTTTCCACTTGACATAACTTGTCTAGCATGTTATGTTAGCAAACCTCAGCCCATGTCCCTTTACTAAACCCTGCAATGGCAATGGAAAGGAAGCCAGGTGATCCTCCCTAAACCTCCCAGGCTCACTTCATAGGAGAACCCCAGATAACAGGATGTAAGAGCCATGGAGACTATTCCAACCTCAATGGTGCCATAGACCACCCACTGTGCCATGCTACCTATACACTCTTAGGTCACTCAGTCATATCACATTTTATTATTCAAGAGTTAAGTCCTTGAAAGCACAGATCAGGCCTTTCCAGGGTTAACTAGGCAGTGTCCTAATATGCAGACAATGAAAGTTCCATTGCTAGCCTACAAATTGAGAGAACTGTGTAATGCTTAGCAAGCTCAGAACTATAAGACACCAAGTTCATCTAGTTAAGTCAAAGGCAAGACTTCATTGTAACTAAGATGGACACCTCCACTGCCTGCCTAAATATGAAGTAGATAATGTGAACGGGAGAATTTCAAGAAAAGAGGAGGAAATAAAAATAGAGCACATACCTGTGGTGAAACCAGTGTCACCCCAAAAAACCCACAGGTGAACTGAACCTGGAAGAATTGTTGGAACAGTTCCAATGCCAATGGGATAAAAAGTGTCCCACTAGGCACACACGAACTGGTTCCCTCTTGATTTTTCTATTTCGGTGAAGAGCATGCAGCAGGAAGGTGTTAAGATTTGTGATACCGGCTGTCCTAGCTTGTTTCTATTGCTGTGATAAGGACCATGGGGGCATGGAGACGGGAGGTTAACTTGGCTTATACTTCTACATCACAGTCCATCATCAAAGGAAGCCAAGGCAGGGGCTCAGGGCAGAAACCTGGAGACAGACACTGAAGCAGAACCATAAAGGACACTGTAACTTACTGTCATGCTCAGCCTGTTTTTTCATATAACCCAGGACCACCTGCCCGGGGGTGGCACCACCCACAGAGGGCTGGGACTTACCCCTCCCATCATTGATCAAGAAAACATTTTTGCCCTAATGCTAATCTGATGGAGGCAATTTCGCAATTGCCCGTTCCTCCTCCCAGATGACTCTTACACGTGTCAAATTGACAAAAAGGCTAACCAGCACCCTGACTGACTGTCTTTCAAGAGTTTCAAGTAGCAATCACAGGTCTGTGCCAGAAAACTATTCACGTGTAACTTGACTCTACGTCTTTATAGGGTGACAGTCCCAGAACATTCCTTCCCAAGATCTCGTACCTTCCTAATATAACCAGATGAACAGAAAATGCAGGGTTTAAGGTGGTAGGGAAGGTACTAGTCCATTCACTGAATCAATAGATGAGCCCATTGTGTGCCTAGTACTGGTCTATGTGGAGGAGCACAGATATTCATTATTTACACCTCTTCTTTTTCAAAATGTCCACCAAACACATGCAATTTGTTCAGCAAAAACCTGGACACACTCTGCTACAGAGCTCTCACTGACAGAGGAATGCTACACATTATGACTCATATGCACTTAAGCAACTGACAGGCAATCTTCAGATGACGTTTTCAAGCAATCATATGCAAGGGAGTTTGGGAAAATGGGAGTTAGAAGCTCTATTCAAAAAGCTGTGTATCAACAAGCCTCACCAAAACTAGTTTTACAGAATTTTATGTCATAGCATGGAAAAGAGAGCCAGGCTGGTTGCAGTTGACAATCTAAAAGAAGCACATTAAAGTCACCCTCCCTCCAACCCGCTATTGTCATCTGAGCCCCTTTGGTTTCTCAAGCTAGCAGCCAGCTTCCCCACGGCAAGCACAGCATCACAGCTAGGTGTTTACATACAGGGGGCTAGTGCCAGCTTCCCCACGGCAAGCACGGCATCACAGCTAGGTGTTTACATACAGGGGGCTAGTTGGGGTTTTTAACGTCTCTTTTGTACCAAATGCTCTTTCTGTCCTGTCCTCAGCTACTTATTCAGCAGCTATCCACAAAAGAAAAGACTAGTCCTTTTCTAGGCTGTCACATGGCTGGTGACCAGAAGCTTACAGGGACGCACACACAGTCCCTGCCTCCTGTGGGGCTTTTACCCAGTTATGGTCTTGTCACACATTCTATGAGCATAAAAACCTGCTCAGGCCTAAAGCTAAGACAATTATTCTGGCTCAAAGGCACTGCAGGAAAGTGACCATTTTTCAACTGGTTCACTGTCTGCTCCAGAGTATAAAAAACAAAGGTACCTTTTGCACAGTAACCACGGTAACTATTTTCACTGTAGGAAGGAGCTAGCATTTGTCCCCAGGATGTCAAATGGCCCTAAACTCAGAGATTCTCTAGGACTGATTGGCTGGATAAGCCAACCCTAGCCATGCAAGAATGTTCTCCCTGAATCTAGGGTCTTCTACTCACCCAAGAAGGCACTAGAAACTAGTGTCCTGGGATTATAAGTGACAAAGGTCATGAATGTTTTACTTCACTGGAATGATTGTCTAATGATGGCACACAGAAACATAACGACAACATAAAGAAAATATGGAGGGCAATGATAAGTAGGTGGCCAGTAAACACAATTTAACATGTTCTCTGACATTTTCTCCTATTAGCAGACCAGGTTGGGCAATAATCTCTCAGCGACAAACCAGCTTGTGGCTGAAGGTATTTAAGAAATTGGTCCCATCCCTAGAAGGATCAGAGTAGGAGATGCTTTTGCTGGTTAGGTACCAGAATAGGAAGAATAATGCAAGCTGCTATCTATACCTAAGACGATCTCAGTTTCTTTTCAATGGGCAACTACAGCTTTCAGAATACCCAGCTCTGACCTATGCACATGCAGGTCAGCCTACACTGTTATCAACCTTGGGTGGTGTTCTCCAGGAGTCACCTTTCTTGGTTTTTGAAACAGTGTCTCTCTGTACTGGAGCTCAGTGAGTGCAGGCCAGTGACTGGAGGGCCAGGGAAGAACATTAAGTAGCCTGTTCTGTCACTCTATTTTATTCTCTGCAGACAGGGTCTCTCACTGACCCTGGCAGCTAAGCCCTGACTTTTTATAAGTGTGCCGGGCGTTTAAACACAGGTCCTCATACTTGCTCAGCAAGGGTCCATTCTGACAAAGCTGCCTCCTTGATGTTTTAAGCTATGCAAAACAAGAAGTCAAGAAAGGAAAAGAAGACTTTAAAGTCTTGACAGAAAGGCTGCCTCGTTGTTATTTATAAAATGTATCAGAATAAAAGCCAACAGTATTTATCATCTTTAAACACAATTTAGCAGATACCTGGTAAATTTCTTAGAGTCTGGTGAGACAATATTATCAAAAGAGATATCTTAGCAATTATTTTAACCTTAATTTCCATAGCTCATTTGAGCCTAAAAAGGGAGAAGATAGAAACACTGTGTCAAATCAGTCAAAATTAAGAGAAACAAAATGGGGTAATTTGCTTCATGATGAAGCCCTGTTAAGATGCAGAATAAAGTCCCTAACAACAAAATGTTTCTCAGTCTGGGTATGTCTTTCACACCCTCAAATTTCACTTAAGGGTTCTGCATTGTAAGAAGCACATACTTAAAATGAGCTAGTCTCGTAGGCAGAGTAAGGCCAGTTTAAAGAAAACAAATAAACTATCCTTTGCTATTACAGTAACACTATACACAGTATCCATACATTCACAAACAGAATTAACAGGAAGCAAGAGTACACTTTGTAGGTGGTCCTGCCTGAAACAGATTCAATCCAGTGTCTAATTTTCCATCCAAGTATCAATTCAGGCATTCCTTTTTTCTGGGAATGGAGTTCCAGTTCTCCCCCAGGCCTACTTCAGGTACCCCCACAATGCCTGGCACACCTCTCCATTACATAAGTTAGAGCCACCATGTACATCACATACTAGCCCTACAAGTCAGGCACTTCCTTTTTTTGTTTCACAAATAAGTGAAGGATTTGGCCCAGTCCCAGCTAGGATTTGAAATTAAGCATGTCTGAATCTCAACCACTATGTCATAAACAGTATCTGAATTCATCACCTTGCATGGAGAACTCCTAGGCAGGAAAGGATGTGACTTTTTATTCTCTAAACTGGAACAATGTCCAGAAAACCCTATGTTCCTGTTCAATAAAGGATACAGACTGGAGTAGACAGAAGCTAACATTTACACCCTTGCTCAGACTGCTGGGTTAACATGTACTGTAGTGATAGGGGAGCAGGCCTGCTTTTCATCCCGCCCGGCTCCCACA